>OX451399.1:19254715-19324994 GCA_949629135.1 Eremobia ochroleuca
AAACTGCCTTAGATATACCTCATTTTAAAACTACATGTCCGGGTAGCCTGATTTTAGCAGGGAGCCAGCAGGCATGGCATGTAAATGCCTATCTCCATAGCCGTATTTTAAATCTCTAACCGAAAAGGAGTTGGCATATCTCTAAAATGCCAACTTTACGCCTTCGACAATGTTTGGATACAAAACTACTCTCATAAAAATAAGCATTACATATATTTATACTCACCGCTGCTGATGTCGACGTCCGTCATTAGTTCTTCATTCATAAGGGCTGACAGTGCATCATCTGTGTGCTTTGAATCTGCAAAGGATTAATTACATATTACATTTTTACTTCAATGTGATTCTTGTGGGATGTTTCATAGAGTGATTTGTAAAGATTTTTGACAAAATTGGAAATTATTATTATCAACCATCCCGAACTATTTCTGTTATGACAACGCAACAGAATTAGTATTACAAAATATAAATAAATAGTTTGGCATTTTTCATCAATGGAAGTCATGAATGGATCATCCACTCAGCAAAAGATATTATAAATTATTTTTAAGACCAGATTCACGTTGTGAATTCAAAGCAAAAGTCTATATTACCAGGTTCCTCTTTGATAATGATTTCCTCTTTAATAGCTCCAGGCACAGTGGGCGAGGTGGGCGTGGTGGGCGTGGTGGGCGTGGCAGGCGGCGTGGGCGCGGCGTCTGCGCCCGACGCGGCCGCGCCTCCCGCCTCGCCGCTGCTGTTGGAACTGCATTCCGGGCTGTATGGTGCCATCTGAGGAGATGGAAATCAAGTTTTATGAATGGACTAGCTGCTTCCCGCGGCTGTGCCCGCGTGGATACCGGAAATTATCCCACGGGAACGCGCTATCGAGACAAAAACTAGTCCTTATAACATCAGCTATCTGCCAGTGAATATCGGCAAAATCGGTCCAGCCGTTTCGGAGACTAGCCGGAACAAACAGACAGACAGACAAACATTGTTTTTTGTTATAAATACCGCATATAAAAACTTTTTGATTATTTATTTACAGGGTAGCAGGGACATCAACGCAGAAACTGTTACCGTTTCAGTACATGATTCTGAGCTATTAGTAATATCCGACGAAAAATTTCAACGCCTGCGCAAAATAATTAGCTCTGCCCTACATTTTGACAGCGTAGGTATTGCACTTTTCTATGAAACAGCCGATTTTTTTTTTTTTTATAACCGACGAACAATTTCTACTCTTTGTTTCAGTTTGCGCGTCTATGTCTGTCACCCTGTAGACATAGTATAAAAAATAGAAACAAATAAAAAAAGAACATGCTTTACTTATTTTACAATTCATTATTTTATGTCACGTTTTTTTTGGTGGAACGGAGCGCAAACTCCAAAGGCGACTTCGAAAAAGCCGGAAGTGACTTAACATGCCATGAAATCTCACTAATGTAAGTAAGTCTGTGTGAGAATAGACAATGAATAATTGAATTCATATGATTTGGGACTAAAGAAGATTAATTTTAGTTTAGTTATATCAAATTAATCAGCGTCTGACGTAAATTGACGTAATTTTAGTGGGCAAGTTTTTAATCACGTCTAAACTTGTATACAACGTGTAACGTTAAATGCGCAAAACCTGAAAATAGTTTGATCAGAATAACGAGCAGAATTAATTGAACCACTTTTGAATATAGGTCACATTTTTCAAAAAACCTTCATTAAAAACGTTGCCTTGTCTATTTATTAATAGGTCAAGCAAGCCCATGTCAGCGCGGCGCAGCGGCCCGGTGACGACTCCTTCCTCGATAAAGCGTCGTCGCAGACGCAAGAAACGATCAGCATGGCCAGTAAAATTAAAACAGCACATAAAATCTTTACAATTTTTTTAATGACTTATTTTCTCTGTGAAATAGGTCAATTAAATTAAAAATCAGTTGGGGTGTCTGAGGTTTTGCGCATTTAACGTTACACGTTGTATAGACTAGTGTCAGGTGCTGATTAATTTGACGGGACTAAACTAAATTATCTTCTGTCCTTTTCTTAATGAAACAGAAAGAAAAAGATGCACTGAACTTGTTACATTTTGTTTATTTCTGTTCGTTTAGTCAAAATTGATCTTGCTTACTTTAAAAAAATATATAATGCATATATTCCTTATTGAGGTGCCGGAATATGTATGACCTTTGCCATCGAGTTACTCGGGTGAGAATACTGACTTTAGCTGTCTGAATTTCTGGCTGCCTATTGCTACTGCCATCTTGGTATGACCATATAGACCAAAGGTATATTATGAGATCTTGTAAGCACCTCAGCTGGTGTTGAAGAGTAAAAAATAGTGCCCAATTCCGTGTATAAATAAAAAAAATGGCCTTTATCTACGTGATCAGGATCAACGCTTACCCTAAGACTCCGACGTCTTCTGGGCGCAACCTCTGCCATTTTGTAGCTGGTGTCCATCGCCCAGTACGAGCCCTTGCCGGGATCGTCTTTACTGCGCGCCACCTTCATGAAGCATTTGTTCAGCGATAAATTATGCCTAATTGAGTTCTGAAAATTAAAAAAAAAAAAAATCAAAGTCGGTTCAGAAAAATGAAAATTATTTGCAAAGGGTTGAAGGGTTGGTAGCAGTTTCCTCGTCTATACTACTTAATATTGTAAAAAAGGTATAATTTGTTACTTATGAGTTTGTAATTTGTCTGTAGTGGGTAATCTTCGAAACTACTGATCCAATTCCAAAAATTCTTTCACTACTGAGAAGCTACAGTATTGCTGAGTGTCATAGGATATATTTTATGCAAGAACAGAAAGCTAGTTAGAAATTAACGTATATTTATTTTTCGCCTCATACAGCACGAGAAATCCCTTAAAAAGCAAGCCTTTTCTTGCTTGCCATGACATGACATGACATGGCGAAAGGCTTTCCCGATAATGGTCACATTAGTTCGTGATACGAGTCCTGCTGTTAAAGGTGAAGGCTTCAAATAGCTATAAGCTTACCAGTAAGTAATTATATAGGGTTACTGGTAATTAGTGATCGATACTTAAACACATGATTCTACTCATGACAACAAACAACTTTTACTATGGGACCAAACCTGGAATCGCGAAAAAAAAATCAGCTGTTCCCTACATTTTGACGACTCGTACGAACGTAATACAATGTAGGGAACAGCTGATTTTTTTTTCGCGATTTCAGGTTTGGTCCCATAGTAAAAGTTGTTTGTTGTCATGAGTAGAATCATGTGTTTAACCCGTGAGAAGGCGCGCCTAATTTTCTTACACGAGTAGGCGCGTGCGAGCAAATTGCTCACACTATCATAAAATGTTTATATTTTTAGTGTTTCTATATTTATTGGCTTATAATGTATTTAAATAAATAACACAAGGTTTAGTAAGTAAGAAAACAAGTATTTTAATCAAAACTATTGAACATAATAGCAACTTCTAACGCAAATAACAAAACAACCTAGTATTAATTAATTTTTTTGGCACGTTTCATAAAAATCACAATAAAAACTGTTCCATAACAAAAACTAAAAAGTGTTATTCATCCATTAAATCTACACTAATGTGCTTCTCGAAACACACTGAACACATGTATTTTACATGTTCGGTGCAAAGTAATTATAATAATAATATAATAATAATAATAATAATATCGTTTATTTATAAAAATGGTGCAGATTTACAATAATATACCTTAACAATTATATGTAGAGGACACAGTTGCTCATTTGCCTGAACTAGGTAGAACCTGTGTTTCAGGCTAGAAAGGTGCTTAGAATTTTAAAATATAAAAATACAAAATTAAAACTGAGAAGACTAATTAAAAACTGATATTATCTTAAAAACTAATGTGTTTTATTTACAGACAATGAGTAAATCCTCTGTCTCACTGTATGATAAGCTAAGTAAAAATTGCAGAATAATCTTTTTACAGACGTAATTATTTAATTTATAGATACTTAATTTCCTATTTAATTTATTGTATAGAAATGGGCCTAAAAATGTATAGAATCTGTTTACAAAAACATATTTAGAGGATGCATTTGACTCACATACAATATCATTCCGTCTCTTATTAGTGCTTTGGATGTTATAGGAAAGCATGGTGTGCTGTTTTAATACCAAGTGCGTTATGAAAAGCTGGCGAACAGTCAGCACGTTACAGGATTTGTATAGCAGAGCTGTAGGATAGAGAAAGGGATGGAAGTTTGCTACTTTTAAAATTGCTCTCTGTGCTCTTTCAAGAGGTAGTAAGTAAGTTTTTGGTGCTCCACCCCATGAAGTAATACAGTACTGTATTACAGATTGACCTAGGGCCAGGTAAATTTGTGACACTAGTTTCCTATCTGCAATTACTCGCAATTTTTTAAAAACAAATATTAATTTGCGCACTCTTGTAACCAAACTGTCAATATGTGGTCTAAATGAGAGCGACTCGTCTATTAGAACCCCGAGATATTTTATGTTACATGTTTTGAGGATACAAGGACACTTACATACGTTGACTGAGCGGAGTCCGCAATGATGGGCATACAGATGAGAGTTAGTAATATTAAGATGCGGTTTGCGGATGCAGAAGTGGATATATTTTGTCTTGTCGGCATTTAGTGTTAGTAAGTTGCTTTGAAGCCAATTATACACAGTATTGAAACCTATTTGAGCATATTCGTACAATTCACTATTTGTTTTAGCGGTGAATATTAACGCCGTGTCATCTGCATACGATATAATTTTGCCATGTTTAATATTTAAATTACACAAATCGTTGATATAAATCAGGAAAAGGGTGGGGCCTAGAATACTTCCCTGGGGAACACCAAAACCTGTGTTTTTTTGCTCGTCGCTACTAATATTGTCAATTTTAACACATTGATAACGATCGTCTAAGTAGTCAGCAAAAAGTTTCAGCGGCGTTCCCCTTATTCCTAAGGCCTCTAATTTGTACAAAAGCGTCGAAACGGAGACTGTATCAAAAGCCTTCGCCAGATCAAGGAAGATCCCCAGGGTCTGGTTTCCTTTACCAAGTTCTTCTGAGACAAAATCTGTTAGACTGTGTACTGCATCGGCTGTGGATAATTTGGCTCTAAAACCAAATTGCGCAGATGATAAGAATTCATTTTTCTCTAGATAGTTAACTAATCTACTGTTAATAATTTTTTCTAGTATTTTAGATATTGAGGGGAGTAGTGATATTGGCCGATAATTGTTTACTAGGTCTTTGTTTCCGGATTTGAAGATAGGGATGACAATTGCTTTTTTTAGACATTTAGGGAAAATGCCTTCAGAAAAACACATACGAAAAATATGGGTTAAGGGAGGTACAAGGATATGCTTAAAGAGTTTAAGGGTCTTATTGCTAATGTTATCCCATCCAACAGCACAGTCATCTTTTAGTCCACAAATTATTCGGGTAATTTCTTCTTCGTCGGTGTCTAGCAAGGCAAAAGATTTTAGAGTACGTCTATTTTCACACTTTTGGGAAGAAGGTTGAACCCAGTCAGGTTTTGGAATCTGCTCAGCAAGAGTTTTCCCAACATTTACGAAAAAATTATTCACTTCGTTGGCTGACAGGATAGGTGAAGGATTAGTAAGCAGTAAACTCGAATTTGATTCGCGCTGTTTTGACATATAGGTGATGTTTTTGATATGTTTCCAAAGTTGCTTGCTATTGTTTCCCGCTCTATTTAATTCATTTTTATCGTAACTTCTTTTTAAATCCTTTAGTAGTTTATTACAAAAATTCCTGTATCTGGTATAGGTGACTTTAGTGACGAGATTATCTGGGTCCCTCCTATATCTTAGATGAAGTTTATCTCTCTGTCTTATGCACCGAATTAGGCCAGGAGTAATCCAAGGTTTAATATTATAATTTTTCTTGTTTACTGTAATAACAGTCGAGTTGTGTAATATAGCTGATTGAACATGTTTTATTAAGTACGATAAAGCAAAATTAGCGTCAGGTGTATTGAAAACTGGGTTAAAATCAATGTTGCATAAATCATATTCAAGTTTGTTTGTGTTTAGTTGCGTTTTGGTCTGCGGGCGATTTTGCTTAGGCAGCGTTAAGTTAAGGCTCAGTAAAACTGCGTGATGGTCGGTAATTGTAGAGTTAGTAACAAGCGTAATAAACGAAAAACTGGATTTGATTATCATATGATCGAGACAGGAACCGCTTTGATGTGTAGGCAGTGTATGTGCGGACAGAAAACCATGGAATGAGCAGATATTAAGATAGTCTTGGATCCCTGCGTTGCAGTAATCAGAGTTAATGTTTATATTTATATCTCCTGTTAATATTACATTTTTAAAATTGCCTACCGCTTGAAAAAGTTGGTTTAAGGAAGCATGAAAAGCATCCAAGTTTCTAGCAGAAGGGGATCTATATATAGCAATTATTGCTGCGGTTGTACCAATTTTGATAATCAAGCAATTACTCTTACAGTCGTGTAGATTAGGTTCCTCGACTGTGACCATTAAAGAATCTTTTGAATAGACAACCACACCATCGTTTTGATTGTTATTTATTCTGGTAAAAGACACGTTATACCCTGGTATTACTGGG
Source organism: Eremobia ochroleuca (assembly GCA_949629135.1). Taxonomy (NCBI): domain Eukaryota; kingdom Metazoa; phylum Arthropoda; class Insecta; order Lepidoptera; family Noctuidae; genus Eremobia; species Eremobia ochroleuca. The sequence goes on from OX451399.1 coordinate 19,261,263, forward strand.
AGGTTATCCTGGCGATTAGATAACCAGCACTCGGTTAGTATTATTATATCACAATTAAAGTTAAGTCTATGAAGAAAAATGTTAAAGCTGTCAATTGCTGGGCGCGTGATGAGCAAATTGCCGCACGTTGGTACTCGGCCTCCACAAACGCCTTGCTGCGCGGTCGCAACGCCACTGAGCGGATCGAGAATTGCGTCAGGGGAGAGGGGGTGAATATTTAGGAAGGTACTTAAGTGCTTGAATTGGTGTGGCATGGGAAAGACAAAAAATTTTTGAATTAGATTTTTGTGTGAGCAAATTGCTCATAGCGCGCCTTCTATCGATCACTAATTACCAGTCACCCTATATACTACAATGTAAGTAGCATAAAATATTATCTTGTATCTAACTCACCATCCATCCTTTGCCAGCCTCCTTATAGTATGGGAAAGCGTTACATATGTACGTGTATATTTCGTTCAGCGTCATCTTGCCGTTCGGCGAACTGCTTATCGCTAGCCTGATCATACTGGCATAACTGCAACAGGAGAAAAGAGGGAAATTAATGTAAGCATTTTTTATTATTATATTTAAGCTTTGATCAAAATTTTAAGGGTGTCTGTTAAGACCTTTGTATACGGCGGTAGAAAAACTTGTCTGCCAACAAGCTTCCACAGTGATCCATACTACATTGACGGCGTGCCTACATACGGCGAATAAACCGTAGTTTTTCACGGTTAGGTAGTTTTTCTAGATAAATTTATGTGTACGAGCGTTAGAGCAGAGTGGTGGAGCAGCCAAAAAGGATTGCTTTGAGGGTGAACTGTAGTCTGTGAATCAAATCATGGCGACGTGGTGAGCGTTTTGTGTGTTCATTTGTTTCTTACATGTCACTTTGCTTCAAGCGAGTTTTTTTTATAGTTTGTGGAACAAATTTTCAGATTTCTTGTAGTCATTGAAATACTTGAAAGTTCAGTATTGAAATAAGCTGAATTTGAGGGAGAAGGGCTTTATAGTAGTACTTTTTGTTGGCTTTTAATCTAAAGAGGCGCCTCTATTACAGTACTGTTACTGTTTAACATAATACCTGTAGAGGCGGGACCCACATTTCGCCAGTACCATTCACCGGACTGGTTATTTCTTATTTATAAAACCAATTTTATCATTCAAAATTAAAACTAGCCAATTTATTTATTTGCCAGAACATTCCTAACCCATTTACAGCACAATAAACCCATCATATCAGATACATTGTCTTTTAATCTTTTGGATAACAGACTACGTCATTGATGTATAATCTAATGCTTGATATAAATACTTATCTGTCAGTAAGCTTTGTAAATGTTGATAAAAAGTTATGTCAAGACAATACTTTGGTGAATTCAATTGTTTTATTAGTATTATATACTGGCCATTGCTTTGGTAATATAATGATCCTATCCAGGTATTTTTGTGGTAGTCCTCATGGCTTTATAGGTGCCTGAGATATTAAATATTACCTGCCATGGGCTATGGCAGTAACATAAAAAATGCATTGTCTTCAAAAGAGAATCAACATGTACAATTTCAACTCCTTAGGATAAGAGGACGTGGTTCAGATTCAGCTTGCAAGATTTGACCAATAGGTCCTAACTAACACGGCAAGTTAAATAAAAGCTTGTAAAAACAATCTGCCATAACCAATGGCAAATTAATTCAGGACTTGAGGAGCTATTCATCAACAAATCCTAACACACAAGTGGTCTAAATAAATATGGTATAAATATCGCACCTTCGGTAAGACAAGGGCCGAAGTGCTAAAATTTCTGAAAATGAGTTAAATATGCCAAAGTGCCTTAAAAACTAATTTCTACCTGTAGGAACAAAGACCTGAAAAATTTGAAAATTAGCACTTCGGCCCTTGTCTTACCGAAGGTGCGATATGGTCATATAAAATAATGTAATTCCATTTATGACGTCAACTGCGGCCTACCCAAATGTCCTTTCATTGGTATTGTTCGTCGAATCGTAAGGCTCCTCAAGTTCTGAGTTGAGCTGCACGATTTTTGACAAATGCGTGCACTGACTGGACAGGTCTGCTCAATCTGTATGGTTCTTTACTCAAAAGACCATTTCAGACACCAATCTACATGGTCTTCACATGATCTGATCAAGATTATGTCTGGACTTTAAAAGAGACTGTGACCTCTGAGTTTGTTTCGGCCTTTCTTCTCAGAGTAGTCAGATAGGAAACGCCGACCTCATCTAGTTTAAAAAATATGATTGACATGTAAAAGTGTTTGTACAAACCTACTTACAGAAAATAAATCATTTATCATTTAACTAGGTTTAATACTTTCGAGGGGCAAATTGTAAGCCCTATGTGAGCCCCCAGTATCTACCTAGAGTACTTACTGAGAGGATCACTATTATTTTCCTTAGTCTAATATTACAGTTTACAGTGGGCAAGTTCGGTGTGCAATTATGATTCACTGTTCAAGAATCATGTCACATGAGAAAAAAAACCTACTAATATTATAAATCTGAATGTTCTTATTATTTTTTGTACGTCATCATCTGCCTAGCTTTTCCCAAATATGCTGGGGTTGGCTTCCAGTCTAACTGAATTCAGCCCAGTACTTTACATGGAGCAACTGCCTATCTGACCTCCACAACCCAGTTGCTGGGTAATATGATACGGCTTGGTAAGAGTGGTTGTCAGACTTTCGGGCTTTTTAGCTACCTGTAAGGACTGTCAAAGATCCACAAATGACAGCCATGACCAACAGTTTAACGTGCTTTCCGAGGCACGGAGAGGTCTTGGTATGTAAAGATGGTCACCCAACCACAGACCAACCGTGGCAAGCGTAGCTTGACCTGATCGATCAACCTGTACGGCTGTTATTATTTAGGCCAGGCCCCTCATTTATTGTACATAATATATGTAATTATTAAACTAGTCAACCATTTTAACAGTATATTGTACAGAGCTTTAAGCTTGAAATCAAGGACTACAGTTAGAAGTCAACCCATACTAATATCCATACTTCCACACAAACAATATTAATAGAAGATAGGAAAAAAAAATAGAAAATATTTATTGTCCAGGTAATGTGTACTGTATGTGTACTTGCTGTTAAACTGTGAACCTGCTTACTGTAGTAAGTAGGTTCACAGTTTAACAGCAAGTCTAGCTTAAAACTTGAGACAACATCAGTGGCTTAAAATATTACCTACAGCTAGGTTACAATATTTGCCAGTGAGCCCCAAACTGCGAAAGTACTTCTGTCTGTTACCTTTTAATGGCTGAACAGATTTTTGAATAAAATTTGGCCTACTGATAGACCAAGACCTGAGTTAGGACACAGGATTCTTTTTATTCTGGTACTTAGTATGTTCCTGTGGGATAATTTCAGCAAACCGGCTAAAGGTAGTAAACTGTAAAGGCTTATTTAATAAGTAAGATTTAAAGGAAAATTAATTGCAGTGTAGTAACTGCAGTAGGTTTTATACCTAATGCAACATCTAAGGCCATTGACCTCTTACTTCTATTAAATATTCATGTATTTTTCCTCATCCCAGACATAAAAAATATCCAGAGTACCCAAATATCTTATTACAAGTACCTATGACAGTTTAAAAAGTGTGTCATGTGTGCCTAACATAGCCATATAGGGAAGAGATAAGCATAAATTATAAGAGGATTAATTTAGAATATCTTGTGTATCTTTATTATGCTTTGTTTTTTTCAGAAGAATTAGAACAAATAACTTGACAATTTAATAATATGGACAATTTGGTATGCAAAATACATGTTTAGACATGGAGAGACAGGTGGACACCAGCCCATATTACCTACCTAATAAAGACAGTTTATAAAACCTCATAGGCTTCTCAGATCTGTTGCTGTGAATTCTTATATTATTAGTTGTTACGGGCCTACCGAATTAACAACAAGCAATTGTATTTGTTGACAAGATATTAAATTGCATATGAATTTCATAAATCTGGAAACAAGGTGCTGAATGAAGAAAGGTGGTAGTGAATAGGGTTGCCAAGCGTCCGGATAAAGCCAGACACAGTCAGACTTTTTGGTTGTGTGTCCAGCCAAATCAGACGTGTCCAGCCTGTCTAGTTTTTGTTAGGCTGTTTAAATTTGACCACAGCGCACGCTGCGCGCCCCCGCCGCCTCGCTACTCTAGTATCACCACCCCACTTTAGTCTTCATTTTATGGTAAAAGATAAAAAAGCCATGCTTTACTTAAAAAAAAAAAATGTTTTTATACTGAGACTAAAAAATTAAGGGTGTCAAATGTCCGGCTAAACTGGCTGGTCTCTGGCTTTTCAGTTTGAAGACCCGGCAACCCTTGTAGTGAATGAAGAAAGGAAAAGTTTCATAATTATGCTATAGATAACTCAACTAGTAATGACATTCAAATCAATACTTAGTAGCCTTATCAAAAATCTGAAACAAGGTTCAAAGCTCCAAATAATAGATTGTGTAGAAAAGTTTCTTCATTACCCATCAAATTGCATACAAAAAATTATGGTGTTGATTGGCTATAACTTTTCGTGAAACACTCAATGAAAAACTCGTGGCTAGTGATATCCAGATTTGATTTGGACTGAAAGCAAGCAAAACTTATAAACATTTTACACTTTTATTGATAAAATTATTTGCCAACTTTAAAATGTATTTAATTGCACTACAAGTAAGACTTTGATATCAAATCATACACTAGGTAACTAATTTGATAAGGTTTTTCATGGAATTTCATGATTACTCAAACATTTGCGTTTCAACAACTACAAGACCTGATTTAGTAATCCATGTGTCAGCATTTCCAATAACATTGCCTACCTCATGAAATCCTCCATTTGCATACATTTCATTACTCATCAATTTAAGGGTCACTTACAAATGACTCATTCACACGTATTAGGAATTCTTTGAGCTTTTAACATTGGAAAAATCCTTTACCTGTACGCGGGCTTCGCGTGTTTGATTTTATTCGTGTTTTCTTTCTGATCGGCCTCTTTGTTATTGTTCTCCTGCTGCAGGCCGAGCGGTTGCACATCTTCGTACAGGAACCGCGGGATGGGGCCTAGCGGGCTGTGGCGTGGCGGGCCAGGGCTGAACGCAGGGAGCCACTCCACGCCTGGGGAATCGCTCATTGTCCCATCAATATACATGCACTTTCACCACTCTTCGCGTTCTCATCACCATATGAACACAAAAACATAGGTTTTATCTTCACACTGTGGGCGTAACGCTTTTGCTACCTTTTATGAAGATGATCCTCATTGTAGGACATTGAGAATCCTTGAAATGACGACTAACTTGAACTACTGTCACGAGACTAATAGACACGAACGAACCCAGTATGAAAACTTATAAATACGTTAATACGTTGCAAAACACTTAAATTAAACTATCGAATAACTTAAAAAATGAAAGAAAATCCTATTTTACATGAAAATTGAAATTATTATGACATTTGAGGCACCTACAACAAGGAAAATGGCGGCGTTTTGGGTGTGCTCAGTTCAGAAACGCATTTTGTTGGAATAAAAATTCGCGAATTTTATCGTCTGAATTAAAGTCTCAATATTATTTCATCTTTCTTTGAAATATATTTATATTGCTAAATGACCAACACAGAAACATGCAATAACGCAATTTATAATACTAGAGCTGTAACTTTTATTTTTTTCAATGATATTTTTCATGGCAACATCAAGCCAGGGTGACAGCATTGAATAAATTTAAAAACTGACAGTTTGAACAAAGTGGTCGGGAGGAGGACTTGTGTTTTCTGTTCTTTTACTTTTAACGGTTTGTTGACAATCATATAGAAACGTATAAATTATTTTATTTGTGTGTGAACTTTTACTGTACTATTGTGGTGGATTGCTAAGTGAAAGCTTCAACGATGGCGGTGCAGCCAGAAGTCGGTGTGCCCGACTTCGTCCTACTGGACAATTTGACCACCGATACCTTTATCGAAAATTTGCATTTGAGGTGAGCTATTTCTAATGTTATCGTCATCATACTTGCTACTATTTACTTTTTGTTTATTATTGACTCGAAAACTTTACTAGAACTCTCGCTTTTTTATTTTTATCGACTTTGATTGTAAATAAAAGTATGTCTATGAAAAAATAAGATGTTGCTAAATTCTGTATCACTGTGTTGTGTGTACCATATGACTGAACGCAACAGACTATAAATAAAATCACTCTAAAATTTTTTTTAGGGCTTCGTGGGAGGTAAATAGTGGAAATTAAACATTATTTTGAACAAAACTGTAACTCACTAGCATGGTATGCAGTATTATCATACTGGTTGACCTTGTATTTTTACATCTGTTTCAATAGTTAAATGTAATGATATTCTTCATAAAACACAGTGACTACTTAATATTTACCAATGTTTAACTGTTTAAGAACTGTAACTTAAGTTTTATTTTGTGGTTTATAACTTTGTAGAGTTTTTAGGTTTTTTTAAAAAAAATATTTATGTAAGTATAATAAAAATATAGCATATAAATATTACATATTATTATTATTTATTTATTTCTAAAAAAAGCCTGTTTTACAATTTGATTTTGACCACACAACAAAAACCTCTCAGGATTTATGTGTGCTGGCAAGCCGTTCATTAAACTTGTACAAAAATTTTATTACTACAATCAAATATTAGAAGAACATTGAGACATTGCAGATGTTAACACCACTCAAACTGCTGCTAACATGTACATAGTTACACTTAAAACTTATGCAAAATACTTTATACTACCTGTAACCCATGACTTTGTCTGTGATTCAGTATGAAAAATAGTCTACGTCCTCCCCAGGTCATGGTCTACCCATGTGCCAAATTTCATCTAACTCCTTCAGCTGTTTAAGTGTGAAAGTGTATCAATCAAAGAAACTCACTTTCACATTTATAATGTTAGTTAGGGATAACTTAGAATACCTAAAAAGATACATAAATTAATTTAAGGATATATCTTAGTTACTAAGAAAAACAACTAAGTATATTGATAAGTAATGGCACTATTGAGCTAACGCTGTGTGAGAGTGCGTGTTCCATCGCCGCCCGTTCGATGTCCACCACGCACAGGATGGATGTGAAGCAGCACATTAAGTAATTTTTTGCTCCGTTGGTGTAATTGCTATATGGCGTTCCAGTAGGAGGATAAATAAATAAATAAATAAATAATAAATAAGGAACTATATACTGGATGTTTTTTTTTACAGGCTCCAATTTTTTTCAGGTTGTTCTACTCATGAGTATGAACAACTTTCACTATGGGACTAACTCGGAAATCACGAAATCAAAATCAGCTGTTTAGTACAAAAGTTCAATACCTACTTGACCAAAATGTATGAAACAGCTGATTTTTTTTTTCCTGATCTGAAAGTTGGTTTCATAGTGAAAGTTGTTCATATTCATGGGTAGAACACCGGTAAAAATTTGGAGATGGCAAAAAAAAACATGCTCTATATTATTAAGGAACTTAATATAATGTTATTGACTAACTCTAAATGACGTCATTTGTGATTCACTATTGAGTAACATAACAAAATTAGCATAAGCAATATTTATTTAGGCCTGTAGCTATGTTTGTTTTATTAGGAAAGTTGACAGAGATGACAACTAATAGAAGAAGTATGGGAACAAAACACATGTTGTACCAACACCAAATAAATTGGGATAAGGGCTGTTCATTTATTCCGTAAGACAATTCGAAGGGGAGAGGGTCTGTACAATTATTATTTTTTCTAACATGGGGGTGGGAGGCGTCTAGACTATTCTTACGTAAGATCACAAAAGTAAGCAAAAATTATAAGTTTAACAAAAAATCCTATTTTTTCTTTGCAATTCGGGTAAATACTGCTCTTACGTAGGATTGAAAGGAGGGCTATTCAAGTCTTATTTTTTTCTTATGTAGGGGGACGGGGTCAGAAATTAGTTGAAATTGTCTTACATAAGTCAAACAGGCAAACACAAGCAAGCATGCTAAGGGCAGGAGAAACATGGTGAAAAACAATTCATTCTGCCCATCTACATTAATTCTTTAAACTTTCCTAATTTTCAAAGTCCTAAGGCAACATTCCTGATTTAAAAAATATGAAGAAGGGTTAATTTTTAATTTAGTTTGTTATTAGTTAAGTACTAGTAAGTACTAAGAAATAGTGATACTTTTTAAGACACACATGTCATACATACAGCCAGTGCAGGTATTGTAGAATAATTGCTTTAAAAACAAAGCATAATGTTATGTAGGTAAAGAAACTCTTCAATTACCTGATCATACAACTTAGAACATAAGATAACACCAAACGACCATCCGTCTAATTACCTAACACTAAACAGTCAGTTAAGTTCGTAAGTCTTAAACAGTCAATAGTTTTTTTGTGTTGTCGTTCATTAGTTCCCATAGAATATTTTAAAAGTTGAATGCAAATGTTGTGGTTGTATCATCGTTATTTTTATTGCTGACTGCACTGGTTTTCTACATAAATCTTTCCATACATAATTGTCTGTTCCACAATTAGTTTGTGTCCAGTGCAAAACAGATTGTTGTCATATCATAATTATTACTTCTATTAGATCAAAATTGGTCTATTCCAATTAGGATTGTCTTTCGTCTTATTTCTTGACCAATATTTTTTTACAGTCTGGTTTAGATCTCTGGCAAATATGTGGTGACTCTTGGACCCCTATTAAATATCTACGCTTTTTTAAATATTGCTCTGAAGTAAATATGGCTGAAAACATTGCAGATTTACCCAAGGTTATTTTTTTATACAAATGACAACCCTGGCACCACAAAATTAATAGAGTGACATTTTATAGAAGCCAATGCAAGTTAAATTATGCAGACACATTGTCAGACACTTCAAGTGGAGGAGCAAGATAGGAAGGTTGACCCAAGACCCCACCACAATAGCATGCCATGCGGATCACCGTGCCTCCCGTCCACGAGCATTTGATTAAGATACGTTTTTAAGGTTCAGTACAAATTGGATTGTGGCGACATCTATACAGCCACGTAGGAACTACGCAAGACATCTGACGTCACAAAAATCCTACATCGCGCAAGCAATGACAACCACGAAATCTGCAACAACCATCGGCCATTTGCCAGTGGCCCAAGTAACACGCGTCTGGTCGGAGGACCCCCCTTTTCAATGGAGGATGGAGGAACTATCCACCATGTTCCTCCATATCTCCAAAAGGTGGTAAGCCAATCCCAACTTCCATGACTGAGAAGTTGTTAAAACCTACCGATTACTAAGTTAATTACATCTTAGCTCAACAAAAAACATAAAATTACCGAAAAGATGTATAAACAAACACATGACAAAAACAGTCCACATGATCTAACCGCTACAAAAATAAATCCATCATATTGATATTCAAATACCTAAACAATGTTAGTGAATTATACTAGAGTCATCTTCCTCGAAAAGGAGGTGCGATTCGGATGTTCACAACGAAAATAAACAATGAAATAATAAGTACGTAAATACGTAAAGCAATTTGTGTCACAGCTATTTCTGTAACAACTTCATGAAAGCATTGCGTTTGAAATAAGTCCGAAAATCTCCTTGGGGTGCTTATTTTAGGCGCACAGATTCCGAGACAAGTCCGTTGACATCCATTGACGCAGCTGCGGTCGATATGTGGGTTGATACCATAGATATAATTTTTATGGTCGATAAAGTGTTTTTTGCGGTATGAATATAGGTTGGTGGTCGCTAGCGGTACTGCTGAGCAAAAAAACTCAATAACAATAATGACTTCGATTCCCAGGTGGAGCAAAGTGTTGTTTGTGTTTTCTATCAGGAATTTCTCAGTAGCAGCCCGGACTCTAGATTTGTGCCTGGTGGATAGACCCGCCCCCTACACGGAGAGAAAAATCTTAGAAAAATTACTGTGCTGTCTCATAATATGAGTGCATTTGAGTGGTAATGGAAAAATGACCATGTTAGCACAGTAAAAATTCTTATGCTGTACATTAAAATTTATTGGACAAATAGTGAATTTTTCCCAATCTCACACAGAAAATTTCCTGTAGATGTCACTTGCACTCACTTTACAGTGACGAGCACAGGAATTTTCCTAAGAATTTTCTCTCCGTGTATTACATGGTACTTATAATAACTAGCGTAATGTGGGTGTACAATAGGTGCACTTTTATCTAACCCTTCCTAGGAAAGGCGTGATGTTGTGTTATGAATATAGCTACCGCCTTTGTGCAAAGCAATAATTGTTCATTTCCTGCTGACCGATGCTGTTCTTGGCGATGGACATGTCACCAAGGAAATTACATTTCGATTCGAATCGTCTTGTCGTAGTGCGGACATTCTTGTTACGTATCGGTTGGAGGTTGTAGTCTTGTCTTGTATTGACGCTGATGTCATTTAGATGATAAATTATATATTTAATACTTAAAGCACACACATATAACATCATATTTAATACTTATACTATAAATTATATATTTAACAATTAAAGCACATAGGTACATATACAAAGGCGGACTTAATTTAATTTATATTTATTTCAGACATACAGTCCATCCAAAAATGAAAACAAAATAAAAAGTGGTTAATAAACAAAACAACCTTTGGGTTCACCCAAAAATTACTTATTAGCAAAATAACTTATTAGCAGGGACAAAATTACTTATTATGTAGAATTAACTGGGTACATTAGTTTTTGTGCTAGACCGAACTTTCGCAAATTAGCAGTTTCGCTCCCAAATCCTGCCTAATTGGAACGATTACGACCAAACTTGGCAACATCCCCTACGTTCGGGATAATTCAACTCCCCGGAAATTACCTTCGAGAATCTTTCGTATGATGAAATCAGTGGTTTGCATGTAGATATAAGAATGAAGTTTTATATGTGGTGCAAACTAATGTTTGTACTTTGAAAGCTAGACTAAGCTGGAGTGTGTCATCACCTTGGGCCCAACAGCTATTTCGACATCACCTTCTTTTCGGTCGATCTCATATAATTATTCTAATCGCGTTGCATCCAAGTGCGTTAACACCTTTATTTACACTCATTACGATAGCCAGTGTCCTAAGATGACACACAACTCTGATGTCATCGCTCAAGGTGCCGACTGAGTGGCCTTTCATCGTGTTTTCCTTATATTATTGTTTGTTTAATGTTATAAAAGAACTGAGTACACCTTGTTCTATTGAAAAAATATCGTAAGGAAGTATAATGCGGTCTGTATTATGAATTGATAAAGCGATTATCGTTGCCACCTTCGTTGTTGAGCTAGGCTATTCGCGCTTCAATATTTCTTCCAAATATTAAATAAAGTGAGGGCAGTGGTGGCGCAGTGGAAACGGCCGCGAGTTACGAGTTGTAGGTCGTAGGTTCGAACCCAGACAGGCGCTTTACTTTGTGTAAATTATTTCATCATCACTACTCTCAAAACGGTAAATGGAAACATAGTGAGGAAAGCGGCATGTCCTAGAACCAAAGATTCGAAGACGTAACGTCTACCAACCCACACTGGGCCCGCGTTCCTTTATATAATTATTATGCTTAAATAAATATTCAAAATAAACTTGATCTGACGGGAGTTCCAAAATGTTTACCAATAACTTGAAATAGAATAGAATGGATAGAAGAGAAGGCACCGCAAATACCAGACATTTCTCGCAACAGCGCAAAATTATATCAACAGAACCTTACACAATACAGACTTACCACATAAGTTAAATTAGTAGCTATTCCAGTTCACCTTACTGACGTCTCAATCAGTCTCGAGGTATACCACAAAATGCTTTGCCCGTGCCATGCTTGTGCCTTGGCCGTGAGTAAGCGTCCGATGTTTGAATGATACTCTCGAAGTCTCCAAGATGGTTGGATTTAATGCCATCCTTTGAAATACTGCCGACGACACCTATTTAAATAAAGTGCAGTAAAAGATTGTATGGATTTCCGCCATTTTAACGACTTCAAAATCTTCTTCTTCTATCTTCTACCTATATAAATATTTTTTTTTTTTACCACATTTATTGATTCTGAGGCGGTATGAAGATCGCCAGATCAGCTTGTGCTGTTATAAAAAATAAATAATCTGTCGTTAAGTTCCTTTTATTTGAAATCTATTAAAGTGTTCAACACCAGCTCTGAGTCTCTGAATACGTTTATATTATTACCAGCTTTTGCCCGTGGCTTCGCCCGCATGGTGGTCGGCAATAATTATGTCACGGAAACGTATTACCGGGATAAAAAGTATCCTATATGTTATTCCAGGTTATAATAAACTATCTGTGTGCTAAATTTCATCCAAATCCTATTAAAAGTATAATACTAATGATTGAAATACTATAGTGAATTCATGCAAGCCTAGTACTTTTTGTTAAGATACTGCTCAGAAAGTCGGGTCATATTTCGATTATGATTCGAAAGACAAGTAGCGCCATCTAGCGTCCTAAAGCAATTGTGACCGTCAAAAGTTATTGATATTTTCCTCGGGAACATTATTTTTTTTTCTGGATGAATGGTACCCTAATTCGTTTTCTATACCCCTGACAACGTATATGCAAAATTTCTTGAGTGGATTAGGCGCGCAAAGGTAACAAACAAACTTATTTTCTCATTTATAACTTAGGATGTTCTTTTACCGTTATTTGGTTTTACGATGCAAAGGAAACGCAATCTCTGCATCAGTATGGTAAGGAGCTTAACCTTATGATATTTATAGAAAACGTTTAAAAAGATACTATAACATAACGCCTGTATTCCGAAGGGTAAGTCAGAGAAGTACCTATAGCACACTCCCCTTTCGCTAGTCCAATGAAATAGAGGGCTAGCCCATTGCCACCAACCGGGCACAAATCCAGACTCCGGGCGGACTGAGAAATTCCAGATGGTAAATCCCAATAACACTTTGCTCGATCCGGGAATCCAACCCAGGACCTCATGCTCAGCAGTAGGGGTTTTGATCACTAGACCAAAGAGGCAGTAAAAGATATTAGTGATAAACAATTCTTGGCTGGAGCTACGCACAAACACTTACAACCTTTACGGCGATTTTTCGTTAGATCCTTCCACCAGCTACAGAAGGCATTTGAAAATAACGGTCAGTCACATACCAATGATTTATTTTTAACTGCCATCCTAATTATAAAGTGGCCAGTTTAATTTAAATATAGATTGACGACTCAAAATGGATCGTTTTACTTCTGAATATCCAATGCAGAATATGGAACCGGTTGAACTTGGTGTTGCGTGCCAAAATGTTCCGGTTCAGCTCCCAGACAGAATAGACTCGCGTAGCAAAAAAACAGTTCACTTTTCTAGGAAATTGACCTGGAAATATTGTCTTTATGACTGTCTTTATTTATGCAATATTGTGCTGTGTACCTGTTTATATTTTCGCGAATTCACTTTTATGCCAATGTGCAAGTCTGCACATTTTTCTGTGCATGATTTCGGAGAAAGGAGCCTAATTGCAAATACTTCTAGATGTTTGAAGTAAAACATTCCAATGGTTTAACGCTTCTAATGGTATTTGCTAATCATAATCATTCTATAACGTTCCCACTGCTGGGACACAGACTCTGTGAGAGGGAGTGGGCCATAACCCACCACGCGGGCTCAGTGCGGGTTGGATATCACATGTCTTCGAATTTTCTGTTCTAAGACGGTTTTCTCACGATGTTTTCCTTCAGTGTTTTGAGAGCTGCAGTGGTGATGAAATTCTGCTATATACAAAGTAAAGTGCCTGTCTGGGTTCGAAGTCACGATTCGTGAGTCGGGGCCGATACCACTGGGACACCGCTGCTCATATTATATTATAGTATGTATTGATATTATTTTTCTGTATTTTACTTGAACATCATGGTGTTTTCCGTTTCTCAGGCTTAAATCCTACTCATTGATGTTGGCTTCCCGTGGGAGCTTCAAAATTTCCACGCCACTATTCGCACAAAAAGTTTACCTTCACAGCGCATGTCTGGGTATATTTTATAGCTGTTGAATGTGGTTGCAGACCGATTTGTAAATGTGTGTGCAATCTTAGCTACGATTGTTTGCTTATCTAGTTTTGTTTTTATTTTAGCTTGCGAATTGCATTGCCCCTGAATTACTAAAAGGCTAGACAACATAGATGAAATCTTTTGCACCAACTTGCTTGCTCAGCAGATGATTACAACATTTTCGGGAGACTTCCAACTCCAGCAGTGGTCAGCGACAGACTGATAAAGTCAAACTATCTTCCGCAGTGGATACTACCCTCCTTTCAACACATTTCAAATTAGGAACACATTAAATACTTATTAAACCCATTGTACAATCTAGGCCACCATCACAACTCATAAGAAGTCACATTAACAAAACAGTACTTGTCAAATACTTTCACGGCGTGCGCACACGCACATTAACGAAATAGGTCGCATCAGTTTAATGGTTTATTAATAACGTATTTGTTGCGTATGAGAGAATGCAGTTAGCATTGCGGAATGAGTGGCCCGTTTGTTTATTGACATGTCGTAAAGGCAGGGGGTATTAAATAGGCATTCCGGTATTCCTTTCTTCGTAAATGGCTGTCAGTCATATTTTCTTGCTCAGTTTTGTTTAGCTATAACTCTTCCAAAGGAAATAAATAAATGGTGATCTAACCATAGCACATAGGATTATTTTTTTTCTAAAATTGAGTTTGGTTGATGGCAGTCTTAAAACTCCCCGCAAAATGTGATTTTGAAATGACGAACATGACGGAACTGTTTCATCTTACTGTACTGGAGAAATATGTACCTACTTAAATTCTAAGAATAATCTACTAAACAGTGGTCCGAATGGTTTCCTTAGTAGTCCAAACAGTTGCAGTAGTACTAGTATACAAATGAAACAAACCTTTCGCTAAACTTTTCTCCCGTTATAGCTAAAAAGAAAATAAAGAAAATACATTTATTTGCTGTAGTCATGATGAACTGGTCCTTAGCAGCTTTGAACAGAGAGAAGTGGAAAGAGAGTAGGGCGGCCTTTGACCTACAGTGGGATACTACAGACTAAAAATAATAAAAAATAAACATGATGCAAAGAAAAAAACACAAAAAAGGTCACATCCACGCAAAACGCTCAGCATGCCTAATGCTGTGACCCTATGCGAGACAGAACCACAGCGCTTGTTTCCAGCGACAGCTGGCGGCGGTCTAGCTGTATTAGCGAGTCATAAACGGTGCTTCAACTCCTATGCTACCCTCTGTGCCCCAAAACATCCAGCCAAAGTGACCTCTGCGCTGCCACCGATAACGCTGTGGCAGCGACGAAGTTTTGGGCCAAAAATATTTAAAGTAACTGTCGTGCCAGCGACACGAAGAAGGAGTCGGTATAGCTCATGTCTACAAGCGAGAAGAAGACCGTGAACACCTAGCATATACAATACACAATATCCACCAAGCACGCACATCTTCATATGCAAACTGGACGCTAATTGACTGGCTACTGATTAAGGACAATGGGACCAGTTAGCCGACTACCATGTGCTGCATATTTGCATTTAACTGCACATATTATATCCGTTTTACGGTCTTCGGTTGTTTAGGCATATGGGTAGGCAAGTATTACATTACAGCGCATGCGCTGGTTGAAGAGAGGTTGCGTTGTAACTCGCTGGATAGTAACTAGAGTTATGTCATCCAAATAACTATTACTTGTCAGTTTAGAGTTCATTATATCAGCATGTATGTAAACGTCTTGTGCTGAATTTTGTCTTATAAATGGAATCGGAAAATAAACTCTGCTCGTCTCTAAGAAAACGCTTTTTAAGAACAATTATCTCTTGTCTGGATTCCTATGTAGAGGGGCTTGTGGCTAAGTAACAACAGCCGCACGGGTCGATTGATCAGGTTAAGCTGCGCTTGCCCCGGTAGGTCCGTGGATGGGTGACCATCTATCAATACTATTTATTTTATTTACTAACGACTTGCTTAACTTCATGCATTATGTTCAGCCTGATGTCAAACTTGTTGTTTTTGCAGACGATACAAATATAATAATTGGAGCGAATGACTTAAAAGAATTGACCGATAATGTAAATAAAAGCCTACAAAATCTCTGCGATTGGTTTATAGCCAATAACCTTTTGCTAAATATAAGTAAGACTAACATAATTTTATTTAAGACTACAACTCGCCAAAATGACAATTTAGATGTACAAATCAAAGGAGACAAGATTGAATTAGTGGACAAGGTCAAGTTTTTAGGGATTAACATAGATGTGCATTTAAATTGGAAGCAGGAGCTAGCTGCTATTGACTCTTCAATTTCATCAGCATGCTATGCACTCAGAAGCATTAGAGATATGTTGGATCTAAAGCAACTAAAAGCTATATATTACGCACTGGTAGAATCTAGATTAAGATACAGCATAATGCTTTGGGGTAACAGCTATAGTTATAACTGTCAGAAAGCCTTTATTTTACAGAAACGTGCCGTAAGGACTATAGTAAGGATCTCACAAAGAGACTCATGTAGAGAGCACTTTAAAGAATTAGGTATTTTAACAGTACCAAGTTTATATATATTAGTAATCCTAAATTACTTTGCTAAATATATTCATGAGTATGAATCACAAGAGGAACGTAAGATAAGAGAAAGCACAAGAAGGAAGGAATTTAAACACAAAATGGCACCGAATTTTAATATAGTTAAGCATTGTTCCAGATATCAAGCAGTGGAGTTGTTTAATAGGTTACCGACTGATTTAAAATTATTAATTTATAGCACTCACTCTTTTAAAACTAAATTAAAAGCCTTCTTGTTGGAAAAATGTTTATACTCGGTATCAGAATTTATGTCAAATGATAAAAATAGTCACTTTTAAAAAAATATCAATGAACTTTTAAATTATTTTTGACCTAACACTGTTCTCATCACTAGGACCTTGATATGAAATTGTACTATAAATTATTATAATTTTTATTTATTTATTTTTTTGACATTAATTTGACATTAGACCTTCTATTAATTTGACATTATAATAATTTGTTGACATATTTTAAATTAATTGACTCTTGAACTGGATTTTTCACATCAACTTTAATTATGCTTTTAAATCTATTGTTTCTGCATGTAATAATTTTATAATATGTAATGTTCAACACAATGTTAATTGTTAATGAATAAATGAAATGAAATGAAATGAAATGAAATCTTCACATACCAAGACCCCTCCGACCTCCGTGCCTCTGAAAGCACACTAAGCCGTTGGTCCCGGCTGCCTTTCGTGGATTTTTGACAGTCATTACAGATCGCCAGTAGCCTGAAAGTCTGACAAACAGTCTTACCAAGGGATATTGTATTACCCAGTAACTGGGTTGTGGAGTTCAGATAGGCAGTCGCTCTATGTAAAATACTGGTATTCAACTGCATCCGGTTAGAATGGAAGCCGACACCAAAATAGTTGGGAAAAGGCTAGGCAGATGCAGATGATGAAAGGGGGACAACAAAAGGAAAGGTCGTTCCCTTTCCTTTTGGTGTCCCCCTTTAACCCTAACATACACATTTGACATTATCACATTTTTGACAACAATGGAAACATGGCCAATAGCCTACACACCTATTGGCAACATTAGAAACATCTCAAGTACTTCTGACAATTCTTCAATACCCTCATCACACAGTCACGAGTCACGACCACACCTCCCTCGTAAAACTAAAAGTATTTAGATAAAAACAAACGTAGTCACGTTTCTAACACCACTAAGCTAGCCAACTAATTATCTCTACACAATGGTATTAGCACGTGTCTTACCTGGTGATGTCATAAATTATTGCTACTTTAACTCGAGAGTTATATCTTCTGGACGAGTTTAATAAATACGCAGGTTTAGCGCGGTTCTACAAACTTTATGATGCATAACACCAATACTCTATGCTTCTCTGCATATACTAGACGTAGCATAATTATGTTATTTTATTAAGATCTTTGTATGTTATGTTGCATGTTTCACAAATAAATTAATCTATTCTCAAACATAACATCACGCTTTGTGGGAAACAAAGCGAAGGGTGGAGCAGAGATGTACCTATAGTGCCCCAAAAAAAAAAACAGCCAGTGATCTCTGCGCTGGCCCCGCCGATGCCGTGGAAATAGCGAAGTTTTTGGCCAACGAACTCTCAAACTCAAAGCATTTATTTCAAGTAAACCAATTACAGGCACTTTTGAATTGTCAAGGGGTCGGTCAGTCAGAAAGATGAAGCTAGTTGCCCATTTCAAAGCGTAGTAGGTACCTGTGGAGAAGAACGGGAAAGAAACTCCACAGACACTCTTTTAAATCATAAAAATTGTTACAAAATTTTAATACAATCTTCGTAGAATCGCACCATCGATACGGAGAAGGAGAATGAAACAGAGAGAAAAATCTATCTTGAATCTTGATTAATCTTGCATTGTCAGCTGCAAAGATATTCAAGGTTAATTGTTCGTGACTCTTGTGATTGAGAGATGATGTCTCGATGTTTTTGCTGGCATACTTTTTCTGGATTCGTGACTAAATGTAACAGCCATTATATTCATCCATGTTCTTTTAAAGAGACGTTTATTTATTGCTTTTGTCATCACGATTATTTTCTATGTCTGGACGATAGCAATCACTAGAATAATAAACCGGTCAAATGCGAGCCGGGACTCGCGCACCGAGGGATCTGTATGTAACTACAAATTTACGGTTTTCGGATTATTTCCTTTACTTGTTCTATATGACATTGCTTCTTGCCAAATTTCATGATTCTAGGTCAACGAGAAGTACTCTATAGGTTTTGATTCCCTTGCGAGTGTCAAAATATGGGGCATAAACGGAACATAATCGCCCGTATCTCTTGATTGCGTTGACTTACTAGTAGATTTATTCACTGCTTCAAGGAATTGCAGCCCTATTTGATAATAATTTCAACTTGATAACTCTACGCGTTCCTGAGAAAAAGGGTCTTGACAGACGGACAACGAAGTGATCTTATAGGAGTTCCGTTTTTCCTTTTGAGGTACGGAACCCTAAACACAAGTTTCAAAAACTTTTGAAACTCATGAAATGAAATAGTTTATTCTGTAAATAGGATATCAGAATGTAATTATATGTTTTTAAATAAGCTAGGTCGGATCTGACTACCCTGAGAAGAACTGCCGAAACAAATACAGCAGGCAGTCTATTTTAAAGTCCAGACATAATCTTGGTCAGATAATGTGAAGACCATGTAGATTAATATCTGAAATGGTCTTTTGATTAAAGTACCACACAGATTTCAGTGGATCAGTCCAGTGAGTGCAAGAATTTGTCAATAATCGTGTAGCTCGACTCAGAACTTGAGGAGGAGCTCAACGACTCAGAACTTGAGGAGCTCAACGACTCGACGAATGCACCTTCACCTTCCTTGAGTTCTATAGCATCTATAGTTGAATATGACACGGTGCGTTTAATAAACCTTTTTCTTGCCCTTTATATTTGTGCTTCCAACAGTACAATGAACTATACCGGTGACATTTATTCCACACTACATCATAGTACAGTCACTAACACAAGTGTTCACGTGATCTTTTTCGTACACAACAGTGTTTTTATGCTCTGTTTCGCTGTGAAAGGTCGTCGCGGCCGTAGTGTGGGCGACGTCGTGATTCGTGACGAACCTTTTTACAAGTAATTATCTAAGTACATACATACATACATCATTATTCTTCATCATACGTATCTCTTAAAGAACAACGCATGTTTTTATTTTGGTCTAGGTGAAAATAGCTTTTTGTTGTAAAAAATGCGTAACTCATTTCTTTTCCCACGTCTTTCTCTCCAGTGCCGTGAGTCTGATTTATTGACTGTTGATCTTGGCCTTCTTTCTTCATGTTATTATTAAGCCTCGTATTCGTGATAAACAAAAGTTTCGCAACATGTTTTTATATTTCTTTGCTCCTGGCAACAGGGAGTGTTGTAGTGGTGGAAAAGTTGTGAAAGTTTCTAACAACATTTAAAGTTTAAAATTATAGTTCTGTTGCTCGACTTTACATCTTGGCGCTTGCTTGCTATTGCAGCTTATAAGTATTATAACAGAACTGGCGACACGGGCCTGCTTTGCCTGTTTTTTTTTCGATTATATGTGAGTTAGTATAATATTAATGTATTATACATATAAACCTTCCCGAAAAATTGTCTAAATGATAATATCACCCGCATCCGCATCTTTTGGTCTCGTACAGGACTTTGTCAGGTTCCCTACCAAAATGGTCAAAAGGAACCTTTAAGGTGCGACTCTGTCTGTTCGTCTGTCACAGCTGGATATCTTAAGAACTACTAATGCTATCTACTTGAAATTTGGAATAGTTTTAGATGACGTTTTCCCAACTATTTTGCAAATAAGAATGAATTAAAAATATGAATATATGTATTTTTATTTGCAACTGGCACTGAAAGGGGTCTTAAAAATTCGAAGTGGGGCTACTAGGGCATGTGGGGTAAGATATGAAAGAGCGTTGTTTGCACATTCTCAAACATTTTTTCTTCTTTTTTTTTGGGCCGCATAGTTTTCGACTTCAGATAAAAATGTAAAAAAAAATACCGTTCCCCCTTATCTCCGAAGTTTGCATAGAGATTAATCTGAAATTATTCTTTGTGATAGAAGTTTATGTAAATATTATATGAAAAATAAAACGATGTGAAAATAGCTTTTTTCACGAAAAGTCACTAATTTATAATACGAGTATCAAGTATGTATAGAAAGATATAGATATTCAGAAGAAAATATTTCTGGAATTTTCCACGGGATATTGTCATATTCAGGTCGACATCACCTGTAAAGCAGATGGCAGACTGACATCTGTAGGTACAATGTTATTAGTATACTGGTGATATGGTATGTTAACTGAGGAAAATGGCTACGTGACACCTGTTACTATTTATCTGTTATTCGTGAGTTTTTAGTATCGTCACACTTACTAATTTAAATAAAGGAATAAATAAATAAATAAGTAATTTATGAAATGCTTATAAGCGACTAGCGGCCCGCCCCAGCTTCGCACGGGTACAATGTTTTTTCGAATATCCGAAATTTTCTTTCATACAAACACAACCAAAAAAAGAATTATCCAATTTGGTGCAGTCATTCGGAAGTTCTGCGCATACAGCCATTTCGGCGACATTATTTTATGCTATGTAAGGATAATCAAAATCAAAATATTTTATTTCACATAATCCTACATGGGCACTTATGAAACGTCAGAAGCTAGGTGCACAGTTCCAATTGTTTGTTTCCAGAGAAGAGCAGGCAAGAAACTCCATGTTTACTCTTTTAAAAATAAATAATATATTTATTCAAAAATTATAAGGCTTAATAATTGGCTTGTCCAAGTGATTTGCACGCCGCTTACTTGTCAGGAAGATACAAGATAGCAGGGACATCGATGGGCAATCTGATGCCAAGGACATGAATCTGAACACCAGCGTTGAAATTTTTGCCAATCTATTAAAAAAAAACAAATACTGTTCCACACATTCTGACCGCGTAGGAATTGCACTTTTCTATGAAACAGCAAATTGTTTCTTTGATAACCGACGTAAAATGTCTACGCTAGTTGGTCTAGAATAATGTGCTGAAATTCATGGTTACAGTTTGCGCGTCGATGTCATTGCCACCTTGTATGAATTATTGTATCGTATCGATCACAGAATAATAAAGACTCGTGGAATTAATGTTTCAGGTTTATAGTCATAATATTATCTACCTACGCCATTCAAAGTTACGTGCTGGTGTTTAGTTATACATGTGTGTAAAGGAAAATATGTTTCAGGGAAAAATACCTTCCTTATAATATTATGTTACATTTATTCAATTCACCGTCACAGTTCGCCATTAACGTCATCAAAATAAAAATGTCTGTCTTTTAAATAAAATGTACTGTTTTTTCCTATAACCCATAAAAAAAATAAAAAAAAAACATGAGTATGATTTGTATTTGTCACTCCCACCTTGGTGACTAATTATACAATTATATTTAATTGAACTAGGATGAATTAGATGAACAAATCTTAAAAAAAGATTGTACATACTTAGGCCTGCTTTTTCGGGTTGTTCCCGTTCGTCCACACCCCGTCGTCCACACTGCGGACGACTGGGAAAGATGCGTTCTGTTCGTTCACAGTGTAGACGAACAGAACGCAACATTCCCAGTCGTCCGCACCTCGTTTCATGTCTAGTTTAAGAGTCAGTGTAAAGAAATTTTAAATTAAATAAATGATTTAACGGTTTAATTAATTTAAAAACTACATAAATATTAAGTGTTTTTTATTTAAAATCATCAAATGTTAAAATAATTAACAACAATTCTAGTTTTGTTTTATCACAGATCAACATAATTTACAATAATTAAAAGGCAATATTTTAAATAATATTTTTTTAGTATTATATAAACATTTTTAAAGTATATAGTAACACGAGAACAGTTTGGTCACTGGAACCACCAGACGGTGCACTTAACCCCGACATGATCCCGAATGCAAAAGCTCAAGCTCATCGTCACTTTATTGCCATATACCGTGGGCTTGCAATATGCAGCGAGCTGATTGGCTATTTCAAGGCCATGTGTCTATTGTTCATTCCCGGAAGCGTCGTCAAAACTGATAAGCAAAGACTATCTTTTGTTGGAGGAGCGACAGGGTGCACTTAATAATAGTTGAGTATATCCAGGCGATTGTAACTTTAAAACTTTTTACATATTAATTGCATTTCAACTGATATTGATACAATACCCAATGTGTAAAATTAAAATGTGAAACATTCTTATGCTATACATTTAGTATAAAATACCATCTAGTATAATATTCTAATAAAATATCATCATATTTTCTTTATTAACTCTTAGACTAGACGTGAGATGACGGGGTGTGGACGACTGGGAATAATGCGTTCTGTTCGTCCACAGTGTAGACGAACAGAACGCAACATTCCCAGTCGTCCGCAGTGTGGACGACGGGGTGTGGACAAGCGGGAATGACTCGCTTTTTCAATAGTCAGATTATTTTTTTAAAAGTGGCCAAATGGTCCCGGCTGTCATTTGTAGATCTTTGACCTTTGACAATCGTTACGGGTAGTCAGAAGCCCAAAAGTCTAACAAGTCCTACCAAGGGGTATAGTGTTACCTAGGTACTGTGTTCTGGAGGTCAGACAGGCAGTTGCTCTATGTAAAATATTGGTATTTAGCTGCATCCGGTTAGACTGGAATCCGACCCCAAGATAGTTACAAAATGGCTAGGCAGATTGATTGATAGACTGATCGGGAAATTACAGGCCTACAGGAATTTCCCTACATAATTAAGTACAAACAGTAAGATACGAGTAGGTATTATCAAAACAATTAATTGTTATGTGCTTCAATGTCAGTCTGCTATATTGCTGCAGTGGTATCGTTATCTCCAGATACCGATCGATTAGGTATCGATGGGTTTCGAAACATTATGTTATCAGTTATCACTGTTATCAGATACTGTGAATGCCACTTCAGACAGGAAAATTTTGTACAAGTATTTTGTTTAGACAAACATTTGAAATCGCCTTGGTTTATGTATGAGCAATTGAACATACGGTCAGCATGAGCATAAGGTGTTGCCTGGGTTACGTATGTTTAAGACCTTCAACGATGCACCTGTGCAGTTAAATGCTCTTATTAGTCCGATGAACGGAAATGTAATACTTACCTAAAGAGTTGAAGGCTTTTATTTCTTCGTCGGAAAGCCTAAAGGCTTTAAACTTGCTTCTTATTGCACAAAACAAAAAATCAAAGGAGACAGGAATAGACTAGCGAGTATAACAAAATAGTAACAGAAAAACAATCCTAGATTAGAAAGAAGTAGTAATAATCCAAGAGTGCTACAAGGTTGTTTTGGCGCCTGAATCACATTGACAGTGGGTGCTGTTGGTGAACATTTGTCGTAGGCATTTGTGAAATTGTTACAGAAATTGTACTGACAAATCAAGATGGCGGCGTTAATTCCGATTTTAGCCACGCGCCAGAAGAACCTACAGTTGTACCTTTATCCTTCTTTCATCAACCTCACCACACGCCCTCCTTTACCTGAACCTTCCGACAAATAATAAGGACATCCGCACACGATCGTTCCGTAGTCACAAATCTCTTGGCTGTCGCGAATTGTCTCTGGTGAGCGTCCGCTCCGCTCACGTGATCTAATGAACAATAAGTGCTCGAGACATTAGCGAGGTCGCTGACCGGGTCATAAGGTGAGGTGGGTGTGATGACGGAGCGAGGAGTGGAGCGAATCGCAAACAGCGAGCGGAATCAAGTATAGGAAGAAAGAAAAACATCACTTCAGCTGCTGCTACAAGGGACTTCTTACATCCATAGAATTGAAAAACTTGACATAGAAAACAGATTGTATGATTTGCGGCTGCATCAAATTCTTAGGTCTAAACCAGCATAACACCAGCCGAGGTACGCACTAGTTTCTCTGATTATGTTTTTGTTTCCTCTTCTGGCCTGATGCTTTCGAGAGCTTTGAGTGTATTTAGCCTTTAGAGATATTTTGCCCATCAACAAAGTCACATAAGTCCGGGTTGGAGATCTTATCAAGCTTACGGTGATGTTGAGTACTTAATTAAAAATTTAATGAGGACCTAAGCTTATCAGATCATTAATGATTGATATACGTAAAGGTTCTCCTCTTCCTCTTTAGCGTGGGTTTAGAGAACTGAATAATTTACGGCTATTCCTTGTGAAAAGCTCACCTTTACACGCTGAGGACACAAAGTGCATTGGATACAAGTAGTAAACAGTACTTAGGCATTAATTTGGCATATAGTGATTTATAAAGAGACTGTCACTCATGTACACCTAAGTTTTGGTGAAGCCATGGTAAGATTTTACACCATAGACCGACATTACTTAGTTTACCTGCGTTGTCCGCTCAGGTAGTGGTAGCACCTCGCTTATAAACAATCTCGCTATGATTGTGCGAATGCTCACGCCGATTACGTTGACGGTATTATGCAGGCTTGTTGCAAAAGTGAAGAACGGACTTTTTACCAAACACGGAAGCTTTCAGAGAACATACTCACGTTCTTATGTCAGTCAGTAAGGCTTGCTTATTTTATTTCTTGTGGAAGTTGCAATGAGGCTTTAAGTTGCATTGTTGTGGCTTGGTCTGGGTTAAGTTTAAGACTTAGCGATAAGTAATAAGTCCTTAGGTAATATTTTATTTACACCTATCGGTCAATTTCAGATAGTACTTAGTGCTTTATTATACGTATTTATTAGTCCGCTTACATACTTCGGCAGATAATAAAAGAGTACTTAGTTAATAATTACCTATTTACCTAATAGGTTTTGTGCTGCCACTACTAAATTGTTAGTAAAATATTTACTAAAAAAAAAAAAAAAAAAAATATTAATAGCGCAATGAATGTTGTTGAACTGTCAAAATGACACCCATTGCTACTGATAGTGTGTTACACAATTAGCCTGCTGATTTATGAACATGAAGGAATCTTAATAGATAAAAGTTAATTAAAATATTAAAGTTGTTCTGTGAAGAATCTGCAAACGATACGTGGGGCACTCAGAAAATTTTGCGAATCAATAATAAAAAAATCGATGTTTAAAGTAATTCTTATAAAATCTTTTCAGAGACTAGCATCTATACAAAGATTAATTTTTAGGGTTTCGTACCTCAAAAGGAAAAAGGGAACCCTTATAAGATCACTTCGTTGTCCGTCTGTCTGTCCTTCTGTCAAGACTATTTTTCTTAGGAACGCGTGTAGTTATCAAGTTAACACTTAGCTGGTATCGCCTTTTTTGGCAACACTACCGGTATCGTGGGTCATATTTTACCCATACCAAAAAATCTGTTGTAGAACGTAGATTTTTTTATTATTTGTATAAAATATGGTTAGTTATGAAATAAAAAAAAACATTTTTTTACCAAATTATTTTGATTTAATTTTAGAATATAAAAAAAATATCATGTTTTACACGCATTTGTAACTAACCTAATTTTTTGGCACTTTTTGGTTAGTGTGAACTTAAAACATAAAAAAAAATGGAAATGTAAGAAAAACGCTATGTTCGCTTCTGGGTCAAATTTGACCCACGATACCTAAGGGTTAAAATTAATATCAAATACTCAGGTCTACAATCCCTTGAACCAGTGAAAAAATCAAACTTCTAAGTCAACGCAATCAAAACATACCTACGGGCGTTTATGTCCCGTTTATCAATCAAAACCTATAGGGTACTTCTCGTTGACCTAGAATCATGAAATTTGGCAAGAAGCAATGCCATGTAGCAAAAGTGAAGGAAAAATCCGAAAACCATAAATTTGTACTTACATACCTATTTTGCACGGAATCCTCGGTGCGCGAGTCCGACTCGCACTTGACCGGTTTTATTTTAATTAGAGCAGAACAAAAAAGGCATAAAAACGCTAAGCGAAGACGAAGGATAGTGCGGGCAGGTGATGCGATGCGACCAGGTGGGTCGGGGACAAGAAATTTCACGCGGACGAACTTGCTGGCAGAAGCTAGTATCTCATAATTATAATGTAAGATAAATTCTTTACCTATATCTAGACGAGATTATAAATGATTACTGTCTCTAAAGCTTACTCCTTATCCTTCCCATCATAATTTGCTACTCAAACGCAAAAGTAGGAAATCAAGCTACCCGAAACTGTAAAATTTTCCCAATCAATTTTTAACTTTATGCTTTAGCGATAAAGTTGAAAATCTATTTAAGAAATTTGACAGATTGTAGTAGCTTGATGTGTTGGCATCTGTACAAGGAAAAATACATAAACAATATTTAAATTACAATCTCCGATAGGCAACCGTTTTGTAGATATGAACGACTAAAATACGATACAGTATCACGCATTTGATTGGAATTATCATACATTAAGTATTCCTAAACACAGCATAGCATAATCAGCATAATAACGTTCTCACTGCTGCTACACAGGCCTCGTCTCTATGAGAGGAAGTTGGCTGTAATCCACCACGCGAGCCCAGTGCGGGATGGTAAATGTCACATGTCTTCGAATTTTTGGTTCTACGACATGCCGGTTTCCTCACGATGCGTTGCTTTACCGTTTTGAGAGCATGAAATAGATTACACAAAGCAAAGGGCCTGCCTGACTTCGAACTTACGACATACAACTCGTAAGTTATTTACGAGAAATGCTCCCAGTAAACCAGCCTTAACCAGAGAGACATAGAAACCAGATTACTTCAGGCAAATAGACACGAGTCTGGGATGTGTCTAGATAACCATGCATCAGAAGAATAGAAACTGGAAAAATCTCACCGTGATAACTAAGGTGAAGTGAGCTTAGAGTGAGCTGTGAATCATGCTGATGCTAGGGATTGACACTATTGACGACTCGCTCCACGCTCACTTCACCCAAGTTTTCACGGTGAGATGGTTACAGAATCGCACGGCTGGTACAGAAATTATATTATAGATATCTCGGTACTGACTTTAATTATATTTAGCTGACATAATAATATGACAAATAATTTATTTTAATGTTCTGTGTCTTGTAATGTTAATTATTTTGCGTAACTAGTTTTGTATACAATCAAGTTTTCTAACTGAACAGACAGCTGTGCTGCTGGGGAGTTTGTTGCGCCACTTCTTCTTGCCAGCGAAAGCACTAGGAAGTGGTGAAGGGCGGGCGTTTTAGGGGACTGTCTTTTGCAATTTTGACGTTCGAAAAGTGCTGATTCTCAGCCTAGTTTGAATAAATGACTTTTGTTTTTGATTTATTCATATTATGTCTTTACAAAATTATGTGAGGTAATAAACACAAGAATTACTTGCTTCTGTGGCAAGCTATAGAGGTCATACAACACTGACCGCAAGATGACGAAGGTATGAGGGCCACGGAATGTTATGTCAATGTACGCCTTTATGTTTGTTTCATTATACTCTACACTCTATAGGAAGTAGGTGCGAGGTATTTGTGGTTCGTAAGAATTCCGTTAAGCAATGTCATGGTGAACTTTATGGTAATGTTAGTTGCCATCAATACCTCAATGACTCGGCAATCTTCGGCTCTGAATTTTGTATCACCCATGCTTGCGTTTGCGATTATCGTGCTCTCACGGGTACCTACATTAAAATTACAACCAAACTAATTAGTGGGTGATAAAATTTTCAGTGTCTGTAGACCAATAAATTAAAAATTCAGTGAAGTAGATACAGCTTTTCTGACTACGCAATTTCCGAAATCAAATGTAGGTAAGTAATACACTAACTATGTATCTAAAAGCAAAATGTATAATGCAATATCACTTAAAATAAATCCCATAATCCTTGAGAGCGAGCTATAAGAAAGAAAAGGACGAGTATATTAATAAACATTATGACATTCACATACCGATGGGTTCCACAAGCAGAACGCCTGGAATAGTAGCGGGATGAGACGACACTCCAGAAATAGACGCAGGGCTTTTGACATTACGTTGGATAATAATCGAATTGGATTCTTGGTAAAGATCTTAGAAATGTTTCTACTAAACGAATAGTATTGTTAGATGGTAAATGGATATAAGAGCCATAGTTCAACGAAATTATATGTTTGAAACTGGACTGATATGATGTTTGTACTGACTTAAGAATTCATTCGGATCGCCCCCTATTACATGCTGGCGAAATTGGGTGTACGACAAAGTACAAATACACCTCTGCCCAACCGTGATGTTATGATATGTTAAGAATTTATTTAATATCAGACAAAGAAAGAACAAATACACTCGAGAGCAATGAATTAGGGTCACATAAAGATATCTGAAAGTCTCGGAAATTAAGAATGCTAGCTTAGGGCTGATTTTTTCAACGCCAGATAACTTTATCGGAGGAATAATTTTGAATTATTTACAGTTCTTCCATACAAAATCTGTCAGACGTCAATTTTATTCCACGAATAAAAATTATCGGTCGATTGAAAAATCAGCCCTTAGTAAAATAAATTGTGTTTAATAGACAATTAAATGTTCCTTAAATGAAAATTATAAAACTTCATAGTTATTACTATAATGTTATGCTATCAAAAATTACAAAATAAAAAATAGGACTTTTGGAACTACGAATATTCTGCATCTGTTTTTGCTTTTGTTTCTATTCTGTCTTATAAAAAGGTATGTAAAAACCGTTTCTAATGTTCAAATTTCGTTATTGAAACGATTATAATGTCGCTTACACCTGAAAAATGCACCAGAATTCTCACAATGCTGGAAATCGGTCGGAGTCAGCGTGATGCAGCAAGGACACTTGGTGTGTCGCTGTCAACTGTACAACGAGTTCTCCGACGTTACGAGGACAACACAATGCTTTGAAACCGCTTTATCACAGGAACTGAACTTAAATATCAGTTCCGACGCCTCGGAGGAAGTAACCCAAGTGCAGGGACTGTAAGACAACGACTTGCTGAAGCAAATTTAAAACGATTAAGATCTGCAAATGGCCCTAAATTGGAGCGTGGGCATCGTATATCGCGATTAACATATGCCCGGAACCACTTAAATTGGAGTATTGAAGATTGGTCGAGAGTTATGTTCTCAGATGAATCAGGATTTATGCTCTATAAGAACGATGGAAGAACAAGAGTGTATAGAAGACCAGGGGAGCAATTCAAGCAAGTATGCGTCGAAGAGAAGGTGGCCTATGGCGGTGGATCCGTACTTGTATGGGCCGGAATTTCTGCAGAGAGTCACACAGCTGGTGGTTATAGAAAACGGCACTATAACTAGCGAAAGATACGTGGAAGAAATCCTAAATTAATACGTTCGTCCATTTATGGACAATTTGGGAGAGGATGATATCTTTATGCATGACAATGCCCGGCCTCATAATGATGAAATTGGGAATGACAACGTTCAAGAGGTGAACATTAACTGTATGGAGTGGCCAGCATGCAGCCTGGACCTCAACCCAATCGAGCATGCTTGAGACGAGTTCGGTCGACGTGTGAAACACCGAATTCCTTCAAGAGTTCAAAGTTTCACTCCTACAGGGATGGCAAAATTGCTCTAGGAGCGCAACTTTGAAGCAAACTTGGTGCACAGCGAGCCAAACCGCAAAACCGCAGTGATGACAGTACGTGGGGGTAATACAAAGTAAGTACTAAAACTCAAGAAAATTTTAAGTGGTACAAAAAAGTTTGCTTTTCGAGATTGGTTATTTTTTTGTTTATGTAATTTTTATGAATATAATACAAAGTGACTCATACATTTTATTACTTTCATTTAAGGAACATTTGATTAGCTTAGATAGCATTCTTTTAAATTTCTATATTTATATGTGTAATTTATATGGTGTACATAATAAAGAGTATTCTATTCTATTCTTAAATTTCCGAAACTTTCAGGTATCTTTATGTGACCTTAATTCATTGCTCTCGAGTGTATTTAAGATTTTGGTGGTTAACTGTTGTGTGAAGACAATACAGCCGAGGCCCGAGGCCAAACTCTAGGATAATAAATGAATAAACACGAGGTAAACCGAAAGCAAGCCGCTTTAACTCAATCACTACCGTATAATAACAACTAACCTGACCATTCTACTACAAAGGATGATTAACGTATGACTCACGCTAGGAAAACAAGCTATCCTAGCTATGTTAGCTATAAAAGCACTTCCCCTCTCCTTAAACATCATCATTGTATTTCTCTGCTCCTGTTTCATGATTATTATTGTATATATACAACGTGTAACGTTAAATGCGCAAAACCTCAGACACCCCAAACTGATTTTTAATTCAATTGACCTATTACAGAGAGAAAATAAGTCATTAAAAAAATTGCAAAAGTTTTATGTGCTGTTTTAGTTCTACTGGCCATTCTGATCGTTTCTTGCGTCTGCGACGACTCTTTGAAATTGTTGCCGGGCCGCTGCGCCGCGTTGAAATTGGGTTGCTTGACCAATTAATAAATAGACACGGCAACGTTTTTAATGAAGATTTTTTGAAAAATGTGACCTATATTAAAAAGTGGTTCAATTAATTCTGCTCGTTATTCTGATCAAACTATTTTGAGGTTTTGCGCATTTAACGTTACACGTTGTATATTTACATATATAGATTAGTATAATATGCTTTATGTATATATTTATTGTAATACGTGAATGGTACACCACAGACTACAGTATTGACGCTCTTTCCTCTTTTTTAAATCCATCCAAAGGTTCTCTTTAAAATATCGCTCTTAGCGATAAGACCGCCCATTGTGTCACCATTTGTAAAATTTCTATAATTTATATCTTTAATGTATATGGTGTACATAATAAAGAGTATTCTATCTAGCAAAGACGCCATGTTTGAGCCGAGAATATCGCAAACCCATACTTCCTTACATTTTCCGCGGCAAGGACGCTTGAAGCGCAACGTAACTCAGCGGAAGCGCTTTATACATCCACACACACGAAGAAACGACGCATCTATGGCCGCGGCCTGAGTGAAGAGCTTGCGCGAGTGGTAAGGCGGGCGCGACAATTCAAACAGATGAAACCGTCGTTTGTGTCTATATTGAAGTGACTATGGCCCTCATGCTCGCGATTTTCAATACCGCTCGCTGCTGCCATACTGTCTACATAGCTAGCCAGCGACCGCCTATTGTTTTACGGTGGGAAATGTGTTTAGCCTCTACTGACCGCTACAACAACTCGCTATACACTGCGGTCATCTATCCGCGCCCGCCACCGGCGCCCGCTACCGCCTTTGTCTCCGCTGGTTCACCCTGGCTGAGGCCTATTACTGCTTCAAAGAAAGTGATCTCTTAATTGTATTAGTGTGAGTTTCGTTGAACGTGATTTGCATCTGTGCCGGTGACCCGCTGAATTTGATTCGTGCTAATTCTTTTCACGTTACTGTCATAATGTTCTGTTTTATTTTTATGCTTTCATTGCCAGTTGTCAATGACATGTTGAATGATTTTGAAAGGAATGCTAGTAATGTGTTATTTGAATGAGTTCACTGTAGTTTGTGGATGGGTTCTATATGGTTTCCTAATTAAATTGTTGTAAGGAAAGTGTAATTCAGACTTTTGATGGTTTTAGTAACGGAATCGGGATAAACAGGAGATGATTACTTTCCTGTACCTAATTTAATACCCATATTTGACGATAACTAGTTAACTTACAGTGTGATACCTAAATTTGCATAAACACAGTCATTTCCATTCAGTACTTATAATTCCGTTTCAAATTTAATGAAGTTACTCCTCTTTCATTTGCATCCGCTATAGTAGTTTTGTCTTTTCATTGTTCTCTTTGAAACCAAACAAATTCTAAATCAATTCCGCAAAGTTCTGAAGCTATAATACGGTCTGCAACATTTATCAAGTTCGTCTGCTACTTGATGTATATGATCGTGAATCGTGTCTCAATCTATGTTTTATCGATCCATGTCTGCCGTTTAGTTAGATTGATGAGCCAATTTATCTGGAGCGTCGCCGATGTAATATTTATGTTATGAGTTTTTGCATTTTCTTTAATAGTGTGATTTCATTTATCTAGTGTCTTGGATGTAACTGATGCAACTGTAGGAGTCTTTATCTAATTTCTTTTTAGCTGCTGGAACAGTATTTTTTAGTATTGAATAAGTTTTAATCTAAATTAATAACCTGCTTCAAAACTTACTCCATAAACAATCTCAAGTACATTTTTTTCCGAAAAGAGCTCATCGTTTCATAAACAGTATACGCATATCCTTCAAAGAAGTCTTTCCATTTAGAACCAAACAAAAAGCCAGATGTTCTAATAGCTCAGTCATCAAACAAGACATATAGTCGTAATAACTAAAATTAACAACATACAGACATAATTATTGTAATATGTAAATGGCTTAGTGAATCATGTTAAAGAGAGTGACGTCATTCTACATAATAGCTATGATAACAGTCTTCCTAGATGACCAACTATTTATCATATTTATGAGCTTCCGAATTTGCTATTATAATTTCTGTTCTATGACTAATACGGCCTACTAACGTACAATGTGTTTATTTATAAACATAATGCTATCATGATTTTTCCTCCATGTGGATAAAATTATAAGAGGTAAATAGATATTTTGTACAACACAATCGCAGGTGCTATTTTCATCTTAGGTACAGACGCCAGCACATCAAGCTACTACAATCGGTCCTTTAATAGATTTTCAACATTATCGCAAAAGCATACGGTCCAAAGTTGATTGGGAAAATTTGACAATTTCAGGTAACTTGATGTGCTGGCGTCTGTACAATCACCTGTATGTTCATGTTAAGCCGTGTACGCACGTACGAACACGAACATAGCGAACACAAACATCAAATCTGAACATTTGGTTCGTACGTATGGACGGCATATTCGAACACGAATGCGAACATAGTTCGAGTCGAGTTCGCGTACAACAGTCGTGAACTCTATCTTAATAGCCATGACGGCGCCGTTGAAAGTAGTCGATTGTGAAGTAGCGGAGAGTTTTTTGGTGTTCGTACAGCAGCGTAACAGTTTTGTTTCGTAACATTTATTAAAGCTCTTCGAACACCGTCCATACAGAACATACTAAAAGGATCGCCGCAAACAAGTTTGACGAACAGAGTATTCGATGTTCGTTAGTGGTACGCACGGGCGAACCAAGTTGTTGCGTATCATGCAACGCAACAAATTTGTTCGTACGTGCGTACACGGCTATATACAAACGCCTATAGACAGCACTGAAAAGCACCAAGAGGACACCGAAGTATCTTTAACATCTAACCATCGATTGATCTTTTTCAATCGTCTAACTAGTCTTGCCAGATAACTTGCACTTAGGTTCATAGTTTATATGAACCTGCATCCTAAATGCGTAACACACTATCAATCATAATAGGATTAATTTTGAAGGATATTGCTTCATATGATCGAAAACTGCTTATCAACGTGAATAACGCAATGAATGTTGTTGAACTGTCCAAATGAGAGTCATTCCTACTGTTAGTGTGTTACGCAATTACCCCACTGAATTCCTGTTAAATGGCAAAAAAAATTCTTAGCTCTTCTCCCTTATGATCCTACCTTGCACCAGTGAGTAACACGAGAACCAGTGTGAGATGGCAGGACCAGGCGCGCTGACACGCTTTCTCCCTTCGGTATTAAGTGCACATTTGTATGCGTGTCCCGTGCACACGTTGCTCAACCATCCTCTAGCAAGACTGGTTGCTGGTGGTATGATGATGGGTGACGGGGTTGGGAAAATGGGGACAAAAGCTGGAGTTGTTTTGGCCCTACAAACAAAGTCCTTGTAACTGCTGACAAACAAAATTGTGGTGGTTGTGTTTGGGATTGCTAGTTTTGGCCAAGGGTTTGTGCTTTACTAGTTGACAGTTCATACAGCTTATTGAGGTATAAAAAACCGTTTGCTTGACGAGGATAAAAACACTATATACATATAATTTTTTATCCTCCTCAAGCAAGCGGTTTTTTCTCTTCTGATACACATATAGTTTTTTAATCCGTTTCAATACTTTATCTCGAGTCAGTCGTTATCTACCGGTAAATGATCAGTTTAATGCCTCGAGCGTAACTCCTAGCAGACATCAAAGTTATTGATGCTGTTTAATACTGTGTTAAGGCAGATCTATGTTATTTTACAGGCGGATGCTGCTGCACATCCTCCCGATCTAAACGATATCACGCTTAGTTCCGTCTTACGAGTTACGACATCAATATGATGTGGGGTGGACTATTCTTAGATTAGATCGCACACTTTGCCAGCAATATGCGTTTTCCGTTGATCCTAAGAATAAAGACCGGTCAAGTGCGTGTCGGACCACGCACAATGAAGGGTTCCGTAGTTGGAGTGAATTTATCCCAACAACAATCTTCTTCTTGTTTTTTCTTCTTTTTTTTTCTCTCCCATACATTGTAACTACAAATGTAAGTTGGTCGACTATTACTCGTAAACTTGTAAAGCCTACTGAGCTGTGATAGTTTTCCTTTTAACTTCGTTATACAAGGTGTAACTTAAATAACGCACAACCTCATCAGGGGTAATGGACTCATCATTATGAACTTTATATGCGCATAACTCGTCAAAATATAGTGACAGCTGATTTTTTTTACCTCGGATTATACGCCCAAATCATCTCCGTGTAAGATTAAATTGACATTATTGCTAGACCAACTACGTCAGACTACAGCCAATGCCGACCGTACCTCCTACATAATTATTATATCACTACTCAAATTAATTTGACTATCGATATCGGCTATTCTAATTTCGATATCGGGTTTATCAATTAGACACCTTCAGCACTCATTCTGTAAAACCAACTCGACAATTTGTGTCCTTTGCAGCCTTTCAAATCTGTAGCGTCAGTTAGGTATAAAACATAATGATACTCAACAATCCTAGCTATTACCGGCTTCGACTGAAGCGTTTTATTTATCGTCTGATAACTCTACAGTTGATAAACAGCGATAATTCGCGATAGCAAACACGGTGGTTTAACTAGACATGAGTCATTGAAGGCAATAATGCACAGCCGAATACTCGTATGTTACGTAAGTGTTTGAGTATATATGGATATGTTAGTCCTTGACCTTGCAGGTTACACACGGAATTGGACAGCTGGTCCCGATGGTATTAACCCTATCATGAAGATACATGTAGAAAGCAAACTTCTGGTGCCATGTTTCCAGATCAAACTTGGAATGTTTTTTTTTAAAACCTGTCGGTCGATTCTGGAAAAATCTCACCGTGATAACTAAGGTGAAGCAATATCCTTCCAAATAATTCAGATTGTGATAGAAAGCGTGTTACATAATGAGGGTGCAGACTGCAGGAGTCTGTAGGAAAGAGGATAAATACCAGGCAAACCGCTCTAAAATTTTACCAAATCTATTATTTCACAAGACAATTTTTATCTGCTACTAGAAAATTGTATTCAAAGAACATCTTGAGATAGGTAACATTTCCAAAAGTTTAGTCAAGTGTTGAGTGTTGAATTATTAATTCCGAGTAGGGAGCTCAACATAATTATGACTCTCCTAAAAACGACGGTTGAGTGCCACTTCACTGCAATGCCGCACTGAATTTGAAAGTCCTTGATGTTGTTACTAGTCGTTAATGGAAGTAATTATCAAGTCCTTAAGGTATTAGCAGATGCGGATGGGAAATATTCCTGATGTTTTCTATGCAACTTCAAGGCTCCTGCAGACAGGCACGGCGCGATAACGCGCCGCTATTCCAACAATTTGTATGAAAACTTAATGGAAATTGCTTTATCAAAATCACTTCGCACCGTCGAGTCGCGCCTGTCTGCAGGATCCGTTAAGGTCCGTCCACGATGCTACTCAAAAGTAATCAGTTACAGACTGAAATCACCAGGATAAAATAGAGAGAATGTCACAGCACTAGTATTACAAAGCTGGTTCCACACGACGCAAACAGGAACTAATGAAAACTAAACAACTAAAAAAAAACTAAAACTAGTCTTTCAACTGATGATTTCAAATCGCAAGTAGATTTGATAAACATGTTTGTAGAATTGTAAATGTTACAAATATAGAAATCGTAATCTTGAACGTTAATACTAGACGCTTCCAAAGAATAATTGAAGACAATTCATAGGCACTTTTCACCCTGAACAATGAACATACAAGGTGATTGGAAGATGGGTGTAAAGCTTTAAGGCGAAGATAGTACAGACAGTTTAGAACAATTTAAGCCATGGTTGTCTTAGACGAAGTCTTACCATTTTTTTTTAACCTAATTTTTAAGATTTTTTTCGAAAATTGCCCAAAATTTTAACTAAACTGGTTATTTATAGCTAAATTGAATGATAAATGAATTCATTTTTATTTTATTTAATTAAAGTAATGTGTAAGCAATCTAGCAAAACATGTTTTAGGCCTCTGTGTCGTTAGACATTTTTTTTACAGACATTTAAAGTTCATATAAATTTTAAAAAAATCATAAATAATTTTTGAAAACCTTATTTAAAAATAAACGTAGGGTGCTTTTTTTGTTCAAATATTTTTAAAAACATGCGTGATAATCGCTCTTTCCTTTGAGGTATCATTTACGAGGATATTTTACAAATTATTGAAATTAGTATCTACAAACCAATTTGAGGGAGAAATTTTAAATTTTAGGCAGACTAATTAAAACAGACAGTTTAGTTAAAAATTTGGTAATTTTCGAAAAAATCTTAAAAATTAGGTTAAAAAAAAATGGTAAGACTTCGTCTAAGACAACCATGGCTTAAATTGTTCTAAACTGTCTGTACTATCTTCGCCTTAAAGCTTTGCACCCATCTTCCAATCACCTTGTATATATACAATTAGAATAAATGAACATAAAGGGCTCGCTATCCAGCGAATGTATGAGTCATCGGGGGGAAATCCTGCCCTTATACTAAGTAGGCCAAGTAATCCCACATTACTCGTAAGGATGAAGTCATTCAACCTTAACTACTGATTCAGTTTATATTATTTATGTCTTCTATGTATCCACCTTGTCATAGGTTTCGTTGGTGACCAATAAAATATAAAGGTCACCAGGATTTCCATCCAATTGTAATAAAAACGACGTTTCCTGATTCAGGAGTCGAGATTCGAAAGCTTAATCTTAATTTCACATTCTATAATATATAGCACAGAGAAGTGTATATGGTTTGGAGACTCTATCCTGCAAAATTGCTGTCTTTGTCTTTATAAGTTGGCAGGATTCATTTGTATTTGGTTCAAACTTCATCAGACTTGTTTCATCTCAAGACGCTTCTGCGTGCTCAGAATGCAAATAATAGCTAATCATGGGAACCATTTTGAATACCTTAAGTATACAATTAAGAATACCGTGCTGACATAATAACGATGCAATTACAGTGTTTACACGTGGTTTACACCCAAGCTCACGGTACTTAGTCATAGTATTATATCGCCAGTGATGCATGGAGGACTAGCCACAGCGATGAGTCAACTAATAGCCAGTAAAATCTTCATAGCCTGTAATGCCTTGTAATTTATTTGCTTTGACACGTATAGATTATCATTGTCAAGCCTCCAAGTCCTTTTGGTGTACGTTCTGAGTAGCATTAGCATACAATGCAGGGTCTAAATGTGGTCAGTGAGTACGGTCAGCCTTTAGGGAAGTTCAAGGTGTCGGCAGGTGTCATGGCACTGCCGAAATGCAAGTAATTAATTTATAATGGTGTAACGAATTGAAGCCAAGGTTTCAGACAGCTTCCTTATAAATGGTTTTGTAATGATGATCCATCATTTAGATGTCTGCTCATATCGTTCATATCGTTCAGACTTCTGGATCCTTTTCTTAGCCTACTCTACAAAGCCTAGGATGAATAAAAATTTAACACTGATCTGTTCTGTAGCTCAGGAGATTTTGTTGAGGACAACCGATATTCCTAGGTTTGTAACATACTTATCAATTTAATTTTAGAATTTCGGTCGACTAAAACTTGTTTAAGAACTCATTTTTAATCTTAATCTTGATAACTAAGTGATCGCAACTCAAACCAGCATCAAATATCCACCAAGTAGGGCACAAGTTTACTTAGAAGTCACACCTTAAAATGAATTACACAGATTAATTGTATTATTGGATTGCACGATTGCCGGGAATGTAGTGTATGTGCTAAGATCATGGCACAGCTGACCTCGGTACCTGCTCTTGAACCAAAACCGGCCTGCGAGGTTCTCGGGCGGCTTGCGCGCTTCATGACGTCACCAGCGCGCGCGCCGTGCTTCACACACACGGATTTGTTTTGGTTCTGCATTATTCGCGTGTCGTAGTTGGGGAATATACATTGTTGAATTTGTAATATGTGAATTAAACAGATTTTTAATTCACATATTAATTCATTTAAAGTTTTTTTTTTTTACAGTCGTGTCATTAGAAATTCTGCTGTAAAGGCCTAATAAGCCTTAGGGACTAGGATCTCTAAGGGAACGGCTGAAGATCAGCCGCATCCTTGAGCCCCTAAATCCATATTTGGCTGGTTCAGGACCAGTTCCAGTTAAAGTACAAAAATTGGCGTACTAATTGATGACCGCATACGAGTTTACGACTTCTGATGAATCAGTTAAACGTTATATGAATCTTGACTGCTCATAACCATATAAAACAAGTGTCTACAGAAGATCGTCTCGCAGACTCGCACAAAACATTAATCGACAAATCTGCTTTCGTAAAGTTAAAAATATGATCATGTTTGAAGGTTAAACCCATATTTATTGTGAATGAATGTGCAAACGATCTCGCTCGTGGATTTATAAGCCCACTTACTCATAACATCAAATATTCTTGTAACGTATCGATCGATATCTTGTTCTGTATATGACTCACCAATGATCTTATTATACCAGTT
This sequence comes from Eremobia ochroleuca, assembly GCA_949629135.1. Classification (NCBI taxonomy): domain Eukaryota; kingdom Metazoa; phylum Arthropoda; class Insecta; order Lepidoptera; family Noctuidae; genus Eremobia; species Eremobia ochroleuca. The sequence goes on from OX451399.1 coordinate 19,300,613, forward strand.
TTTTTTAACGCATGTGTTGTTTATTTATTTATAGTAGATAGGTTTGAGGTCATAATTAGACATTATTTTAGTTTGTTTGTACGAGCTTTTCGTGTAGCGTGCAAGCATTTGTGGTAGTAATTGACTGAGCCTTCCAAGTTTTGGGAACGGGCCAGCTTCAAATATTTTAGTAACTGCAGTGCAGTAGAGCTGTAACGTTAACCCAAATATGTTCTCAATAACTCAAATTCAGCAGTAGATTTTGTAACAACGATGGATTTTAGATCTTCCACTTGCCTATACATCACTGCCTCACTGGACTATATATATGGATGACTTTATAATCCCAGTGAAAAGGATTCTGGCTTTGTAATCTCAGATATATTCTCCAGATGTTACACATTATATCACTCGTTTATTACTACTCGTATACTAGTACCTAACATAAAGTTACATATTTAGCGTAATGTCGACAGCTACTCGTATTATGGTTCGCATCTGGCTGAGTCCGCCATTGTCGCGTGCATCAGGTCGATGGCCTAATAACCCCGGAGGTTATGAATTTCGGCACGGCAGGCTTTTTGTATTCAAATTGCTGAAAGCTATATTGAGGATGGTTTTTGGGGTATCATTTTTTCATTAGCTAAATTGAGAATGTTTTTCTAGTTGCAATTTAATTACATTAAGAGAGTATCGCTTTTAGTTGGAGTTTCAGACTTAAGTGCTAATAAAGGCTAGTATTTTTGTTGAACGTTTGTATTACCTACTATGGTATTATCATGACGGCCATATTTAACATTAGTTTCATTATAAAGTGAATGAGCAGCCACAGTCTCAGTCAGCTGTAGATTGATCTCAAGTAGCGAAAACCTGTTTTAGCTCCCGGTATTGAATTTAAAGTAAAAAATGTCGGTGGACTCCTGCGTTTGGCAAATACTACGATACCATAAGGAATGGATTCTTAATATATTATTATGGTGTGTATTAAATCATGTTTATTTTATCTCCTCAAATGACATTCTAGTTATATTATTGAGGAATCAACTCTTCCTTTTGTGTTGATCTGTTACATCAAGTTCCTTGTGCCTTCTGCATTAATTTCTAGTCACTATACTGTCATTGGTATAACATCAATCAAAATCCTACTTCCTTGGAACAAATAATGGTTTCCTCTTCGGAATATTCCGATAAATCCCATCATTCACACTCGGCTTCATCAGAAATGGCAAAAGAAATAGATGAACAGCGCACAACAATTTGTTCAACGAGCCGTGTTAAAATCTTAATGGAGCCAATGAGCCGGGACTAAAGTGCTATTAAGAGATTTTACACTACATTTGTCGTGACTATTAATTGATTTATAAGTGTTTTTCATGTTATCAGCTGTTTACTGGGCTTTTTGGTCGTTATGTCATTGTTTTTCTCAACAGCGTATCTTGAGTCAGGTTAGTCAGCGCCGCAAAGAGCGATGGTCGTCAGAGTCTTCTGGGGGTACCGCACGATCTCCTATGAGGCGGCTTGTGTACTGGCCGGATCCCCGCCCTGGGACCTCGAGGCGAAAGTACTTGCGTCATTTTATCGGTGGCGCGAGGAAGCAAGAACTCGGGGCGAGCGACCAATGCAGCGACACATGGAGTTGCGTCGGTCTCAGCTTCACGAGGTCCTGGTGGCGGAATGGCGGGACAGGCTTTCACGCCCTACCGCGGGCCTCGTCACCATCAAGGCGGTCCGGCCGGTACTTGAGCTCTGGCTCGGGAGCAGGCATGGCTCCCTGTCGTTTCGGGTGACGCAGGTGCTCTCGGGGCATGGTTGCTTCGGGAAGTACGTGTGTCGCATAAATAGGGAGCCGGACGCCCGGTGTCACCGCTGCGTCGACTGCCGGGAGGACACGGCGTGGCATACGCTGGCAGAGTGTGCCGCGCCGTGCCCTCATCTCAGGAGTAGGCAGTGATCTGTAGCAACAGATGTCTGGCTACTCCTGACCTGCCTCCTGTCCTCTCAGAAGGAGGAGTGGCAGCAGCCGGCCGTAGTCGAGTCGATGGTCGGCAGCGAAGAGTCCTGGGACGTGGTGGTTTCCTTCTGCGAAACGGTGTTCTCTCAGAAGGAGGCTGTGGAAAGGGAGAGGGAGATCTCGTCCACCCATGGGCCCGCAGCAGGCGCACCGGGCGTCGGCGGAGGGCGGACAACGCCCTCTTCCAGCAGTAAGGCAGCAATTATGTACAATTCCTAGCTACGCCACTACATACAAGATATACATATGGTTACACCGGCATTACCCACTCAAACAATAGAACTTAACTAAATTATTTCTAAAACATCACATTCCACGAGTGGCAGTATTATAATATGTAAAATACCATTGTTTGGCTTTTAGGTATTTATTATCAGCCAATGTTAGGCCATGTTCATTAGTGTCTATTTGCAGTTTTACATATACACGTGGCTAAATAATACAACTATGTACTCCATCTTTCTGACTGACTGACCCCTTGACAATTCAAAAGTGCCTGTAATTGGTTTACTTGAAATAAATGCTTTGAGTTTAATAACAGCCGCACGGGTCGATCGATCAGGTTAAGCTACACTTGCCGCGGTTGTTCTGGTCCATGGATGCGTGACCATCTTTACATATCGAGATCCCTCCGTGCCTCGGAAAGCACGTTAAGCCGTTGGTCCCGGCTGTCATTCGTGGATCTTTGACAGTCGTTACGGGTCGTCAGTAGCCCGAAAGTCTGACAACCAGTCTTACCTGGGGGTATTGTATTACCCAGTAACTGGGTTGTGGAGGTCAGATAGGCAGTCGCTCCAAGTAAAATACTGGTACATTGATGCATCCGGTTAGAGTGGAAGCTAGGAATTCTAGGCTGATGATTGACATATACACGTGTTTCGGTTATATTACTGTCAATGAAACAATTTCTTGCACAAGCAAGATTCACTTATAAGGTATTAAAATCCGGTTTGTTAGTAGTCAATTAAGAACTCAAAGTACTGACAGCAGACCACGCCTGCTCATGACATGGTGTAGATATTTACTTGAGTATCTTCGCACCATATATGTGTTTGGCAATGACTACTTGCTTCCCACGCCTTTAGTTAAGTTAAGGTTAAGTTCAAATGACATAAATCAGACGTTGCTGATTACAACGCATCGAGGCGGTTGCCGCCGACAACATGCCGCTCGTGTATTTGAGCACCGTACTCAATTACACGAGCGAGAGCATCGGCGGTTGCATTTGCCTCTGTCGTCGACGCGTGTCGCTCGTGTGTATGCACACTTATCAACTTGATGGGCTCTCCCGTGGGGCTCTCTATGTAAAGGCTGAATTTCCTTATCTTGAAAAGGCCCTCGAACAATGTAGGATAGGTTACTTACTATAACGATTTTCTAAAACTCAGATGCTTGACGTCTGAGTCACGTAGAAAAAGAGCCAAAAATCATTTTCGTTCCTGTAACTACCAATGTCAAGAAATAGAAGGAGTGGAGGGAGGGAGGCCTTTGCCCAGTGGGCCAGCGCACTTCTTACTTCTTCAATTTTTTTTCCAAACCAGCTCGCATAATCAGACTATAATCTAACCACTGCTGGGAAATTGGCCTGAAGCCTTTCTCTCTGTGAATGGGAGTTGGCCGGTAGTCACCCGCTTGAGGCCGCGTGGTGACACTATAGGCTGACTACGGAGTCAGCCTAGTGTTCCCACTGCTGGGACACAGGCCTCCACTCAGTAAGAGGGACCACGCGGCGACCAGTATGACTTAATGGATCAACTCCTTAATCATCCTTTGATCTAAAAATATTGTATCTTGTCCTCAGGTTTCAACACAACAAAATCTACACATACATCGGCGAGGTGCTGGTTTCAATGAATCCGTACAAAAACCTGGACATCTACAGCATGCAGCACATGGCACAGTACAGGGGGAGAGAGATGTTCGAAGTCACGCCACACGTTTATGCTGTTGCAGACGCCTGTCAAAGAGTGCTTAGGCAACAGGTGAGAGGTCTTACCAGGGAAGAAGGGTGTCTTTATTAGGTATATGAGAAAAGCAGGCTGAGGTCTCTCTTTATAATATGGACTTCTGGACCAAAACACGAATATAAACTTCCATTTTAATTTTGGATGGTTTAGGCAAGCTGGTTCACTTCCCTTTCACAAAGCGGAGGCTTGTGTCCGAGCAAAGGTATTCTTAGACAGTTTTAACCTTCCTACATAAAATATTTGTTTGCACTTTTCTGCATCCAAATGAAATAAAAAAGTAAACTTAAAACCTTACTACTTACGATTTCAGTTTTATTTGTCTGAGTTATTTAATGCCCAACTTTATATGGCGCTTGTATACTACCCAAGCATTTTCGTAATTTGATGAAGACTGTAACCCTAGGCACTATCTGCAGAACTCCTCAATTTAGCCATCAAAAGCCAGTTGTAAAGTCGCAGATGAAATTCCGTAGAATTTGAATTTTACTAGGATACCATAAACAGCAAAATGGTCATTCAACACCCTCGGAATGTAGCCATTACTTCCCCATACCTAGCTTTGATGGTGGTACTACACGGGGCAGTCTTGAATCTTTGTTAGTGATCATAAAAAGGTTTTACTACACTTTGCGAGACCACCCAGTGTTAAGGCAAGCTGATAATTTCGCTACGGTTCTTGATATAGGTTTATCGCAACTAGTGCTTCTGGACTTTATAGTCCAGAAGCACTAGTTGCGATCGCAATACCAGCCGTGCGATTCTGTAACCATCTCACCGTGAAAGCGTGGGTGAAGTGAGCGTGGAGTGAGCTGTCATTCGCTAGGGATTAACACTATTAAGTGCTCACTTCACTTATGATTTCACGGTGAGATTTTTACAGAATCGACCGGCAGGACAGTGGTTTTGTTTTAACTATCCAAGAATGGTAAAATAAATTAGATAGACTCGCGTTATGTCCGTTACGCGTAACGTCCGCTGATGGCCCTATTTTATTCCTAAAGGTGGTTTTTTCTCGGATCAGTCGCGTTACAGCCGTTCTACCTTAAAGTACTCTCAACGCTAGAAGTGCTTCTGATTAGAAAAAAAATACACAGACCAAATTAACATTTTGTGGAGCATGGATGGTACTAGGCAACAAAAGTGGAAAGTTACTAATGGTAACACAGTAAATTAGCATTATTTGAAATGTAATTCCAGAGGCAAGTTGAACACAGTTTTACTACATGTATAACTCGATTTTCGACAAATTGCTGGTTGGATCTTTTCTGCTTAACAGGGTCCAATTGCAATATTTACGTTGTTGAGCAGACGAATTTTTCGGACAAATGAAGCATTGGATTAGCAATATCCTTCAAAATTATTCCGAGATTAGAGATTGACAGCGTTTTACGCAATTAGGATGTAGGCTCATACAGTATTCCCAGCTAAGGTCTGATGTGGGTTGAAAATGATGATAATAATAATAATAGTGAATATATTTTGTTTCAGGGCAGAGACACATGTGTGTTAATATCTGGCGAGTCGGGGTCAGGCAAGACAGAGGCGTCCAAGTTCATAATGAAGTACATAGCAGCAAACACAACACAAGTCCACAGGGATTATATTGATAGGTGAGTTATGAACCAAAATGAGGTGGTGCGGAGATTTACTTGGTCAAACGGAAACGCTGAACCAGGTTTCCGGGCCAAAAACTTGTCAAAGTGACTCTATCAAAGGCATATGTCCTTACCGTTGGTCCAATTGACGACAGGAGAAAAATCGTTTGCCTTGCATTGCAATGAAATGTGGGCAATTTTTGAAGGAGTACTATTTGCAGCAGTAGACGGCTTCTGGATATGATGTCACTTCTGGGACGACTGTATATTAATGACTGCCTTTGTATTACTCCGACCCATTTCTTCCAGGGTAAAAAACGTGCTAATCCAGTCAAATTCGATATTAGAAACGTTCGGCAACGCAAAGACGAATCGCAATGGCAATTCGTCCCGGTTCGGCAAGTACATGGACATACACTTCGACTACAAAGGAGACCCCGTAGGGGGTCACATCAGCAACTATCTGTTGGAGAAAAGCAGAGTTGTATCCTTGCAGCCAGGGGAGAGGAACTTCCACGCGTTTTATCAGGTATAAAAGTGACTAATATTGATCATTCCTTAGGTGTTAATAGGGTGGCTAAACATAAGTGGCAGGTCTCTTAGTTTTGTTTCCCAAACTATTTTTTAAATGTTTAATGAAGATTTGGCAAGATCACAGACCGTGTGACTGCTAAGTAAGCTTCGCATACGAATATGCACATTATTCCCATAATTTTAACGTTGATATGCGTATGCTACGCTTGCTCACATCCTCTTAAACGAATATAAACATTCGTAGTAACAATAAGGGATATATCCGTATGGAACGTTTACTTAGGGCGAATTTCACCAAACTATTATACTTACAAGGAAGGTATCCCGACGTGTCACCTCCGATTTTTTGTGGCTGATATATGTTATTCTCCATCAAATTTTTTCTTTTTTTGGGGTGAAATAGCCCCCTAAACATTACCACCTTTCGGGGCAGTTTAAGGGTTTTACATACTTCTAGTTAATATTTTTCCAAAAGACCAAATGGATATTAATATACACCTACCATATTTTGTCTCTGTATCTCCCTAAGGTTGACTGGTAGAAAATGCCTCAGGCATTAAGTCCGCCTCTGTACAGTATTTTTTTTGACTTGTGTATACACTTTTAATACATAAATAAAATAAATGCAGAGGGTTCCATTTACTGGTTAATTAGTCTTTTCTGAGATACTTCGTATCTGTGAAGGTTTTAATTGATGAATAGACGAGTAGACCATTTGCGATTTGGACAGATTAGACGTTGTGAGAGTTGGACATTTTGAGCCCACTGGACATTTTGCGAATTGGACATTATTGCGCCCAAAGGCACTATAACAGATAGTATTAGTAGATAAGAAGCATTACATCATCGGTTTACAAGCGACGGTTCGATGAAGTCATCCGTTTTGACTATTGTCTAGGGATCGTATAGTTGTTGCGTATTTAATTATCTTTTTTTAATTATCTATACAGGAATTCTTCCAGTATATACGAGTATGTTCCATTTGAATCATAGAATAAATAATACAAATAATAATATAAATAAGAATATCTTCTAATTTATAAGAAATAACAGGAATGTGGGTTACATTCCTGTTATTTCAATACCATAAAGAAAAAAACAAAAACGTTATGAACTAGAATTTTACTTGCGACTTAGTCTGATGTTCATCCCCTATTTTTCCCCTTTCAGTTTAGAAATTTCCAAAAATACTAAAACACGTGTTTTATCATTTTTAAACGAAACTCTAAATACAATAAATAATGACGGATTAGGGTTAGATTTTCCGAAAATCCTGAAACACGTGTTTTATATTTTTTTTACAAAGAGCTCAAATGCCAATTACTCGATGTTGTCATAAATTTTATTTGAAGAATTACGGAAACCTCATCCTATCAGTACAAACTACCTACAATACGAGTATTAAACTGTGCGCTTATCCAGAATCGAATCTAATGTACTCATCCAAAATGTGCGTACCTAATACAATTCAATTACGTTCTAGACCTAACCGTAGGTCTAGTAATACAACGACAGCCTCCGTTCTGTTATTTAGATAATAAAATGTTAGTACACTAATCTATTGTGAAACCGTCAATATTATGACTATGGTGATGATCGTAGCTTGTTTGGTTTACTTTGACAAATCTGACAATATGCATGTTTTGTCCTAAACATGTTTATTGAAAATGGCAACTCTGCCACACTTGCCATTTTCAAGTATATCACAAACATTTGGTGTTATTGTAACAGGCGCTCTTTAAAAGTTTATTGTCTAAGCTGCTGATATCATTGCAAAATTGATTAAAAAAACATTTAGGTATTGACTAGTGTCTGCTTTCATGTTACACATACTATTAATATTTATCAAAGAAAAAAGATTAACATACCATAAAATCACGTCTAAGTATAGCACCAATTTTTCGCCACTTGTAATACATGCCCAGTTCAGCAGACTTAGGCAAATCGATTCTAGGTTGCTACTGAGAAATTTCTAGCAAAAAGACCCGTGCTCCCTTGCTTGGGGCCACTTGTAAACCAAGACAGTCTACTGAAGAAGTACCAATCTAATATTCTATTAAAATTCCAGGTGCTAAGTACAAACAACACAACGACGAAGAAGTTCGGGCTTGCATCGAGTGCCGTGTACAAGATCCTGGGCAATGAGCGCGCAACCGCGTCTGACTCCAAGCTGTTCTCGCAGACAAACAGCGCGTTTGTTGCACTAGGGTTCTCGCAGTCGGTGGTCGAAGATATATGGAGCATCGTGGCTGGAGTTATTCTGTTGGTAAGTACCTACCTTAAAACGAATATTTATACAACGTGTAACGTTAAATGCGCAAAATCTCAGACACCCCAACTGATTTTTAATTCAATTGACCTATTTCAGAGAGAAAATAAGTCATTAAAAAATTGTAAAGGCTTTATGTGCTGTTTTATTTTTACTGGCCATTCTGATCGTTTCTTGCGTCTGCGACGACGCTTTATCGAGGGAGGAGTCGTCACCGGGCCGCTGCGCCGCGCTGACATTGGCTTGCTTGACCTAATAATAAATGACACGGCAACGTTTTTAATGAAGATTTTTTGAAAAATGTGACCTATATTAAAAAGTGTTTCAATGAATTCTGCTTGTTATTCTGATCAAACTATTTTCAGGTTTTGCGCATTTAACGTTACACGTTGTATAAAGTGTTATAATAGTTTACATTTATTAAAAGTAAGAGCTAGATAGGGGGCTACGATGCTTATTACATTACATAAAAGTTGGGGGAGATGCCCCAGTAATCACCGGTGTTTTTAGACTTAGTGCGTTAAAAAAATTAACTAAAGCACGTGTGGTTACATTTTGGAAGCTAAATAAGTGACTACATTGAGGTACACTACTATGCAAAAGGTTTTCAGCTTTAGACGGGGACGAATTTAAGGAGCGAGTCGTAGTTATGGATATGTTGGCAAAAAACTCATTAAATGCCTCAGCTACCTACGTCAGCTGCTTCATTAACAAATTTGCTGTCGACCATAATCTTAAATTGGTTTTCTTGTTTAACCGATTTACCCGTTTCATTTTTTAATAATTTTCCAAGTGGCTTTTACTTTAGTACTAGAATTTTAATTGTATCACTTAAAATTTTTGATTTAGCAAAATCACTAATACCGATGGCCGAAGCCGTCATGCTATTCCACTCGGCAAGAATCGGGGCATGCATTGGTATCGAGGTTGAACTGCAACATTGCCTCTAGGAGGAAACTTCAGCATCGTCATATGGAGTCATAAATAATGCTGAAGTTTGCAAGACAATGAACCCTAACTTTCATGGGTTCCTATTAAAACATTATTTATTTGTCTTTACGCATATCTTTAAAAAATTCTACTATATTCTCTCTTTCAGGGCGAGCTTACCTTCACAGAAACACAGGACGGTCAATTATCCATCGGAGGTCCCCTCAAACAGTGCACAGCCGCGCTCGGAGTGTCCGAGCAAGCGCTCCGGGGGGCCATGGCGGGGAGAGTGTTGTCTGCAGGGGGGGACCTGGTCAATAAGGAGCACTCCTTGAGCGAGGCCAATTATACCAGGCTGGCGTTGGCTAAGGCCGCCTATGATAAGCTGTTCACCTGGATAGTTCAACAGGTAAGATTATTAAAGACCTTTCATTTATATTTTATTCGATCTCCATACTCGTTTAAAGGGATCCACTCATCATGACGAAAACTGTTAGCATGGATTCAGTACAAGATACAAGACACCCAAGCGTTAAATATAAATTCCGTTTTTTCTTCAAATACACAGCGTATTTGAAGAAAAAACGGAATTTATGTTTACCTTCAAAAGTGCAAATTATTTTAATAACTTGGGCTACACAAATCGTTACAAATCCATCCATTCAAATTTCACTTAAATCAAAACTGTACCGTAAACTTAAGGAAATAAAGTTAAATTTCCCTTTTCAGATAAACAAAGCCATAGATGTGCCAAGTGGAACGTATAAGAGTACTCTAATAGGAGTGCTGGATATCTACGGGTTCGAAATCTTCGAGACGAACAGCTTCGAACAGTTCTGTATTAATTATTGTAATGAGAAGTTGCAGCAACTGTTTATTGGTAAGTCGGTTTATGCAGATTTAATCTATGATTAATTTATGATTACGGGCTCGGGACAAAAGTGAACCGGTTTCTGAACAGTATAAATGTTAAATTTTACTACACTAAAAATGACAGTCAAAATAATTTCTTTTTATCTTCAACTCTACCTAAGTAACATACAGTGTGAGTCTTTATAAAGTGCACATATTAAAAAGGGTGAAAATATAAACAGTTTTATCGACGGAAAAAATGTCAAAAAAAATCTAAAAGAAATTTAAATTTTTAATTTTTTTTACTCTCGTCTGGGTACCCCATGCAAACAAACTGTTACTACTTTTAAACTAAATGTCATATTAAAACAAAACAAAATTAATAATGATCTCTAACAATAGGCCAAGCTAATAAAGCCATAATTTTTTGAAAAAGAAACGTCATAAATTAATTATTCATGATTTTTAAAGAAAATTACCATTTTTACCATTTTTTACCATTAAAAAAAATTTTTTTTTGACATTTTTTCCGTCGATAAAATTGTTTATATTTTCACCCTTTTTAATATGTGCACTTTATAAAGACTCACACTGTATAATTATTCTCATGACGTGACTCATACATGAGGAAATTGAAAATATGCGACACATCGAAATAGAGGGTGCAGTAACTGTTAGGCGCCGTCTCCACGAGCGAGAGAATCGCGACGATTCCGCGCTTCTATCGTCGGGTAATCTCCACGAACGAGCGATTATTCCCTCAGCGTATCCCTACACGCACGTACGTGCATACCTTTCCTTAATGACACGCTCTAAATTTACTTTATATCGCGTTGAATTAGAATTCTTAATTTGCCGCACCTATTCAATTTCATCCTGTATTTATTCACATATATTTTCTTCTCTCGTCTTTTCTTCTTTGACTTAAAATAAATCTTCCGTCAAATCAAATGCCAATGAATGCTGTCAAAAGTTTGAAAACATTATGAAATAGACTTTCAAAACCTGGGAATACAGTTCCATCTATCTTAGTAATTACCATCACCGTGACCTCTTCCAGAACTGGTGCTAAAACAGGAACAAGAGGAATACGCTCGCGAAGGCATCCAGTGGACGCCCATCAAATACTTCAACAACCGCGTCATTTGCGAGTTGGTGGACGCGCCACATCAGGGACTCATCGCTATCATGGACGAAGCTTGTCTTAATCCTACCAAGGTAATCTGTCTTTAAATACACTGGAATTGTGGTGAGGGCAAAATTTCAGTATTTCGTTGATAGCACACAGGAAGATAGAGTGTTTTACGTTTTCGGAACGAAGTTCTTTAACGCGACGTGGGGTAGGAGTTAACTGGTACAGACGCCAGCACATCAAGCTACTAGAATCTGTCAAAATTCTTTAATAGATTTTCAACTTTATCCCTACAGCATTAGGTTCAAGGTTGATTGAGAAAATTTTACAGTTTCGGGGAGCTTGATGTCCTGGCGTCTGTACAAATCGTCACGTAACGAAAAAGCGATATTCGACATATAATAGACAGAGAGAGAGAGAGAAAGAGGGGTGGTTTTCATGTTTTTCGAGGGTGTTAAAGCCGACAGTGAAGTCAAAATAAAAATCTAAGATGCAGGCTGCGAATTTTTTTTTTTTTTTTTATCAAGGCTTTCGTTTTGCGATAATATGGTGCACATTATATTAAAGAGTATTCTGTTATTTCATATTGACTAAACTTTAAAATGTAGTTCATTATTTGTTATTTTCTTCTTACAGATATCAGACAAGCAACTACTAGAGGCAATGGACAGGAGACTAAAAGGACACAGACACTACACGTCAAGACAATTGGCACCCACAGATAAGAAGCTAAAACATGGCGTCGACTTCAGAATTACGTAAGTGATTTGTTGCTTACTTGCAGATTAATTATAAATGATAGATTTAAACTCATTTCTACATTATATTTGTTGTTAGATTTCAACAAATTCATTGCCTTAATCAAGCTCAACTTTATAGGCCTATATTTAGATTTCCTACTTTTTAGGGTTCCGCCACAGGTAGCTCCTATGGCGGAACCCTAAAAAGTAGGTACTCGGTACGAGATCGGCACCAATATCATTATCTTCTGGTTTTAGACTCGAATTGAGTCAGAGTGAGAGTTAACAGCTGATTTGAATTTGCTCTTGTTATTTTAATTTTAAATATTTAATTTCGTATGTTTTTAAAGCCCATTTCCAATACTCATCAAGTAAATAGGATAATAATCAGTTTTTTGTATTAGATTCACATACCAAGTGTAAAACAAAGTGTAAATATTTAAATGTGAAACAGTGACAGTTACCGGCTCAAGTGAATTTTGCATTGTCATCTTGTGATCAGGTACAATACTTAATATTTTACTTGATTTCGTTTCTTTGCGTTCTATAATATTACACCAGAAATCACATTTTTCACTTTTAATACGGCTACTTGTTTATGCCAATGACTTTTGAACGTAAACATAACCTTGGTTTGGTTTGGTTACAGAACTTCTTACTTTATTAAATTTCAATTTTCCTCTGCACTAATCCTCTCTCAATTTACTTTCATTCACAACCACCTAGCTCTTCTAAATTGTTTTCTTTCCTTCCTTATAAAAGTTATCCTTCGTCATGATCATGACTCGCAGCGCCCGTGCTCGCCTCGAAGAGTCCAAACTCAGTGAGGCTTTGAGCTTATTAAAGGCGTCAAGGGAGTCCTGTGACCAACTAATTAAGGAAATAGATGACAATGAAAGAGTGCTCTTTGATGCCAATGAAATGAATAGGAAGTTGAAAAATGAAATGGCTCAGTTATATATTCAATACACTGATGCCATAGAAGCCCGGGATAGGCTCCAGGTTGTTGTGGACGGGTTCAGCCAGTGTAGCATAGAGTATGAACAAGCTCTTAGCCAGAAACACTTATTACAACAGCAGCTACATGAGGCTCAAAGTCAGATTACACAACTTGAGACTACAAATCTTAACATCACCGCCTCGCTGAATCAAAGTCTGTTCAATGAGCTGGTGTCTATTGCCCCGTCAATGGTTTCTGCCATAAACCCCACTGATACTATTGATTTGACAGGTGACGATGAATCAAAATCATGTCATTCAGTGAGGGTAGTCACTAGTAAAAACAAAATTAAAAAATACATAAAAATTAATAAATACATTGTTAAAACGCAAAAAATGGTAAAAAGACAAAAGTTCTTTATCAAAAATGTTAAACTTAACAGGGAAAGGTTAAATTTACTTAAACAGTTAGATATGTATTCCTTTAATTTGGAGCAAAGTACTAGGAAATACAACATTGACACACAGGCCTTGCAATCTCAACTGGACCATCTACAGGAGAAACTAAGATAATTATAATACCTCTGAAGATCTAATGAGGGAATATGTGTTGGCAATGAATGAGCTGGTGAACTCACAAACTAACAGCTGTGAGCGCTGTCAAATACCATCCAATGTGCCTACGCCAGACCATTCATTATCAACATGCAATACCACGTTACCGCATCCTTGTGTTGATTTGCCAATTCCCTCTGTTAATAGTTCCTTTACCACGTGTAAACAAATTGTAAACAATGATATTGTACTTTTTTGTGATGAGATTGGAAAGGACTTAGGTCACTTATTGTCAGATGAATATCCGGGACACTCAATAATAAATTACTGTATGCCTGGTTGTTCTTTATTTGATATAATGAAAGAAATTATTAAATGTAACTTCAAGCAAGAAACAACTTTGTTAATTTTTATGGGAAATAGGGGAAATTTAAATAAAGGAGAATTGCTCCAATATCATAGAACATTGTGCAACCTTAGTTTAAGAAAAATTGTGTTGTTTACATTCCCTTATAGTAACAGTTTGCCACAGGAAGAAAACAAATTAAGATTTGATATAAACTTGACATTGCACAATTTAACTTATAATGATAATCTAATCCAGTTGGTTGACACCAACTCTTATATTGATAATAATTTATATTTGACAAAAGATAGATACAATATTGTTATGTACTATCTTTCTAACTATCTGAAAAGACAGATAGCTATGTCGCTATCATATTTTTTTTCTATTTCAGCCAAAAATTTGACTAAACAAATTGCTCCTTTTGAGCAATGCAAAAACATTTTAAACTGTTCTGTCAATAATTTGCTCAAAATTAATGACATTAATCATCATTTAAATTAGAAATTAGGACAATAGAGGCAACCTCTAGCAAAAATGTAACTAAGGCAATTAATAACTCAAATGAAAGTGTAAAAAAATTAAACAGTATCAATCTGGTGCATCAAAACATTCAAGGATTTTTAAACAAAGACTTAGAAGTAGAATTATTCCTGAATTGTTACAATGTAGATATTCTTTGTATGACAGAACATTGGCTTAAAAGCCACCAGTTCATGTTCAATTTTAGTAATCACCAGGTTGGTAGTTCATTCAGCAGAGTAAATGCTATACATGGTGGTTCATTAATTTTAGTACATAACCAGCTTAAATTTAAGGACCGAAAGGACATTGTGAGCCTCTCTGTTGAGCGGACAATTGAAATAGCCTGTATAGAATTGGAGCAGTTCATTATATTAAGTGTATACAGACCTCCTTCAGGATTGTATGATTGTTTTGAAAAGGTTATGGATGAAGTGTTGCACAAAATCTGTAATACAAACAAGTCCATCATCACTTGTGGTGATTTCAATGTTAATTTGTTAGAAAATTCTGGGTTAAGTACTAAAATCATAAGTTTGTTTCAGTCATACAATCTTGCTAACCTATTTTTGGAGCCCACTAGAATAACTCCTACTAGTGCCACATGCCTAGATAACATTTATACAGATATTATACCAAACCACAAAGAAATGATTAATTTAATAGACTCAGATCATTGCGGCCAGCTGATCACTATTACAAATCAAAACAAAAAAGTTATTTAAAAAGATATCACTGTCAACCCAAAAACAACTAAACGCTTAGAAACATTTAAAAGTAAACTCTTAAGTAAATTACCACTTTTGTTGACTAATGATGACCCTAACAAACAATATAATGATTTTTTTAATATGTATTGCACACAATTTGATAAAACTTTCATTCCAAAGACATTATCAGTCAATAGTAACGCTTCCTTCAGTGACTGGGCCACCATTGGTATACATAAAAGTAGAAAAAGACTTTATGAATTATATGATGAACGAATTTGTATAAACACTGCTGAATTTAATTTATATGTTAAAAATTATTCTAAAATATTTAAAATAGTCTGTAGTATGGCCAAGTCACGTTATTTGAGTTCAAACATTAAAAATAGTAATAACATTATTAAAATGACTTGGAATATCATTAATAGCGAAACAGGAAGGTCATGCAACCGAAGTAGTGACTACAGCCTTGCTATTGATGACAATGTAATTAGATCAGATTCCCAGGTTGCCGCGGCCTTTGAAAATTTCTTTGCAGAGATTCCCGTGTCAACCACTAAATCTCTAAGCTCATCACCCACTGCTGCAGAGTCTTTACTTAAGGAAAACGTTCCAGTTTGTGATTCGGAATTTCACTTCGAATTTGTCACTTGTACAGATATAATTAAAACTTTTCACATGTTAAATGTAAAAAAGACTGCAGATCTATGGGGTAATTCTGTGGATGTTGCTAAGACAATTATAAACATTGTAGCACCTACTTTAGCTGTTATATTTAATAATTGTATTGAATGTGGTGAGTTTCCTGATCTTATGAAACACAGTAAAATAATACCGTTGTTTAAATCGGGTAGTACATCAGACCCTACTAATTATAGACCTATTTCCGTACTACCCACCTTTAGTAAAATTTATGAAAAACTTATTTTAAATCAATTGCAAAGATTTTTCAATAACAATAAATTACTGAATAATAAACAGTTCGGTTTTACAAGGGGTCGTTCAACTACCGATGCCGGAGTTGAACTTTTAGGACATATTTATAGTGCATGGGAGGACAAATGCGATGCTTTGGGCATCTTTTGTGATTTGTCCAAGGCATTCGATTGTGTTCTTCATGAAACCTTAATCAGGAAACTTCACCACTACGGAATCCGGAACGCCTCTCTGGATCTTCTCACTTCTTACTTGAGTGATAGGATTCAGAGAGTTGATGTTAACGGGAAAAGGTCACCCGGATCTGTAGTAAGAATGGGGGTCCCACAGGGCTCAATACTTGGACCATTTTTATTTACTATTTATATCAATGACTTGCCTTACCTCATAAAGGACGAACATGATATAGTGTTGTTTGCAGATGACACTTCACTTTTATTTAAACTCAAACGTCAACAGCTGGTTACTGACAGTATAAATAGTGCCCTCGCAAAAGTAGTTAGCTGGTTTAATGTTAATAATCTACTTCTTAACGAAAAAAAAACGAAATGTATTAAGTTTACGATACCAAATGTTAGACAAGTAGAAACTCGTGTTCTCATAAAGGGTGAAGAGTTAAAACCCGAAAATTCCACTGTATTCTTAGGCATAACTTTGGATGCCAAGCTTCAATGGGGCCCCCATATAGATAAATTGTCAAAAAAGCTTAGCTCTGCAGCATACGCCGTTAGGAAAATTCGTGATTTAACTGATTTAGAGACAGCCCGTTTAGTTTACTTTAGTTATTTTCATAGTGTGATGTCATACGGTATTCTGTTGTGGGGAAATGCCGCCGATATTCAGACAATTTTTATTTTACAAAAAAGGGCAATTCGTTCCATTTATAAATTAAGTCCCAGACACTCCCTCAGAGACAAGTTTAAAGAGATTAATATAATGACTGTGCCTTCTCAGTACATTTATGATAATCTTTTGTATGCACATAAAAATATTAATCTGTTTAAAAAATACAGTGATATCCATAACATAAATACTAGGAACAAACACAAATTTGTTGTTCCTACAACAAGGCTCAAGAAAATAGGTGGCTCGTTTAGATGCCAATGTATACGTTTTTATAATAAACTTCCTAGCCACATTCAAGAACTAAGCATTAATAAATTCAAATCTTTTATAAAGCTAAAACTATGCCAGAAAGCCTATTATACTGTAAAAGACTATATTGAGGACAAAAAAGCTTGGGATTGAGCTGCTCCAATAGGTCTAGACAGTGAATGTTGTTTATTTTTTATTTTTTGCTGATTTACACTTTTTTTTTTTTTTTCTCTTTCTAAATATCTATTTATATACAGAATGACATGAACATTTACTGTTTAAAGTCTTATATTATTTTAATTATTGTGAATGTGAGGACTATGTGGGTCATTGTTTCCGTTTTAATCATGGTCTGGCACTTTGAGTGGTTTATGCGGTCTACACAAATGTCCTGTCCTTGGTATTACTCGTCGAATCGTTGAGCTCCTTAAGTTCTGAGTTGAGCTGCACGGTTACTGACGAATGCGTGCCCCGACTGCACAGGTCCACTCAATCTGTGTGGTTCTTTCCTCAAAAGACCACTTCAGACACCAATCTACATAGTCCTCAAAGATCAAAGATTATTTCCGGATTTTTATATACACATTGACATTGATGAATATTATATAAACAATGACATGGATATTTACTTTGTAAAGTATCTTATTTTTATTATTATTATTATTGTGAGTGTGAAGACTATGTGGGTCATTTCTTTTTTCTGTTTTCCTTCTTAGTTAGTTTTAATCATGACCTGGCAGTTTGAGTAATTTATGCGGCCTACCCAAATGTCCTTTCATTGGTATTGTTCGTCGACTCGTAAAGCTCCTCAAGTTCTGAGTTGAGCTGCACGATTTTTGACAAATGCGTGCACTGACTGGACAGGTCCTCTCAATCTGTGTGGTTCTTTACTCAAAAGACCATTTCAGACACCAATCTACATGGTCTTCACATGATCTGACCAAGATTATGTCTGGACTTTAAAAGAGACTGTGACCTCTGAGTTTGTTTCGGCCTTTCTTCTCAGAGTAGTCAGATAGGAAACGCCGACCTCATCTAGTTTAAAAAAAAATGTGATTGACATGTAAAAGTGTTTGTACAAACCTACTTACAGAAAATAAATCATTTATCATTTATCATTTATGAATCAACTTTTCACTACAGCGAAACCCGACCTCATAAAAACCTTTTCCCACAGTCACTACGCAGGCGACGTAACATACGACGTGACCGGCTTCATGGACAAGAATAAGGACTCTCTGTGGCAGGACCTGAAGAGACTGCTGCATGCCTCCAGCAACCGCTCGCTGGCAGAGATGTGGCCTGAGGGCGGCACTAACATACAGAAGGTAAATATCAGATTGTCACATTTTACTGTTGTACAGACGCCAGCACATCAAGCTACTACAATCTGTGAAATTTATTTAATAGATTTTCAACGTTATTGCTAAAGTATAAGGTTCAAAGTTGATTGGGAAAATTTGACAGTTTCGGGTAGCTTGATGTGCTGGCGTCTGTACATTATCACGTATTCTCATCAGGTTAAGGATACATATATACTATTTTAAGTTTTTTGTGAATATTTTGTGCCTTAACATAACCTGGGTCAAACAAATTTATTTTCTTTCTTTATACAACGTGTAACGGAAAGGGGGTATCAACCCTGAAGGAGGTGAATGTGCTCATGAAACTCAACAACTTTCCCCAAAGAACATAGGTCGAAATATGAAAAAAAAATTTGGCCCTCCCATAGTAAATCAATCAGCTGGTAGTCAGTTTTCTAAGGGAGGGCCAAATTTTTTTTTCATATTTCGACCTATGTTCTTTGGGGAAAGTTGTTGAGTTTCATGAGCACATTCACCTCCTTCAGGGTTGATACCCCCTTTCCGTTACACGTTGTATATGATGAAATACTAATAAACCATTCATATAACCTTGATCGAAGAAGTTAAAATTCAGATTTATCCGCACGACCTCGTGCGATATCATGCGAAAGTGTGATCAAGTCTCTATTTAGTATATATAAAATTAGTTTTTGTGGTCAGAATCAGCCTATAATGTTCCCATAAGTCTCCTCTCCGTGAGAGAGAGTGTGCTGGGACATAAGTCTCCTCTCCGTGAGAGATAGTGTGCTGGGACATAAGTCTCCTCTCCCTGAGAGAGACTGTGCTGGGACATAAGTCTCCTCTCCGTGAGAGAGAGTGTGCTGGGACATAAGTCTCCTCTCCCTGAGAGAGACTGTGCTGGGACATAAGTCTCCTCTCCGTGAGAGAGAGTGTGCTGGGACATAAGTCTCCTCTCCCTGAGAGAGACTGTGCTGGGACATAAGTCTCCTCTCCGTGAGAGATAGTGTGCTGGGACATAAGTCTCCTCTCCCTGAGAGAGACTGTGCTGGGACATAAGTCTCCTCTCCGTGAGAGAGAGTGTGCTGGGACATAAGTCTCCTCTCCCTGAGAGAGACTGTGCTGGGACATAAGTCTCCTCTCCGTGAGAGATAGTGTGCTGGGACATAAGTCTCCTCTCCCTGAGAGAGACTGTGCTGGGACATAAGTCTCCTCTCCGTGAGAGAGAGTGTGCTGGGACATAAGTCTCCTCTCCGTGAGAGAGAGTGGGCTGGGACATAAGTCTCCTCTCCGTGAGAGAGAGTGTGCTGGGACATAAGTCTCCTCTCCGTGAGAGATAGTGTGCTGGGACATAAGTCTCCTCTCCCTGAGAGAGACTGTGCTGGGACATAAGTCTCCTCTCCGTGAGAGAGAGTGTGCTGGGACATAAGTCTCCTCTCCGTGAGAGAGAGTGGGCTGGGACATAAGTCTCCTCTCCGTGAGAGAGAGTGTGCTGGGACATAAGTCTCCTCTCCGTGAGAGAGAGTGTGCTGGGACATAAGTCTCCTCTCCGTGAGAGAGAGTGTGCTGGGACATAAGTCTCCTCTCCGTGAGAGAGAGTGGGCTGGGACATAAGTCTCCTCTCCGTGAGAGAGAGTGTACTGGGACATAAGTCTCCTCTCCGTGAGAGAGAGTGTGCTGGGACATAAGTCTCCTCTCCGTGAGAGAGTGGGCTGTAATCCACCACGCGAGCCCAGTGCGGGTTGGTAGATGTCACATATGTTCGAATTTATTGATCTGGGACTTGTCGGTTTCCTCAATATGTATATGTTTTCCTTCACCGGTTTTGTGTTCGATTGACAGAAATTACAACTAACAGCCAAAAAAACACTAAGATAAAAGATAGAATAAACTTTGAAATCCACGAGTCAATAAAACTCTCGAAGTGGGGATCATACAAATCTCTAAACTCTTCTACGATATTTTGTTTGCAGACATCAAAGCGTCCACCATCAGCTGCCACCCTGTTCCGCAACTCCATGGCAGCTCTAGTGACAGGTCTGCAGAGCAAGGAGCCGTTCTACGTGCGCTGCGTCAAGCCCAACCCTTACCAGACTCCTACTAACTGGGACGACCAGCTCGTAAGTACTCTACATTCTATTGATTAATAAAACCTAAGACGTTACATACAACACACACTCATTTTCTCCCATTTGCACACACACAACACACTTTTCATCACATGCACATTTACACACATACTCTTATCAACTCCCAAAATTCACACACAGACATACAAACACATAGCTCTTTAGCATTATTAATTTCTTTAGTATCTTAATTTTTTAGTAATTACCTACACTCTGTAAGAAATAAGTCATTTTTACCTATATGTGTTACCATATGGCAATAATTCTCGCTGTCAACTTCATAGCGACACTCCTACAAAATGCTGTTCGATTGTAAATAGAACCCATGGCTGAACGCTGACCCCCAAAATACAGGTCCAGGCCTAGTTTGGGGATTAGGATCAAATTTGTGGCAATATATTGATATGCTATTTAATTATAACTGGCTTGTAACATGTATTTTTAAGTGTCAAATGATTTTTATTTTTTTTTTATTTTTTTATACAACTCTATTTTAGGTATTTAGAATGCGTTCGAAGCGGGAATTTTGCTTTCATAGCTTCTTCGTTTTGTGGCACCTGTCGGGTTTTATATGACTTAATTAAATTTCATTAAATTAAATTACAAATGTCTTTGTAACGAAGCCTTTTTAGGTACTACTTCCTTAGCTAGATTTGATTTGTAAAAGCTATAGAAGCGTTTGCCAAAGTTTACGGATGACGTGAAGAACACGGTGTATAAACAATAATAGATAATTAAATACATAGAATACAGTTTGCATAAATAACTATGGCATCTACTACACCGTCGCGTGTCTGAACTGGCCAGACACAGGCGGCGTACGGGTGCGCGGGCGCCGAAGACACAGCGGGGACCGATTCGTGTACTTCCACGGGTTACGTGCGGTTTGACGGTATACACACTTGTATGACCCCATGTACTCAGACGGCAACTTTATTGACTGTTACGGCTACGTTACGGTGTGGTTACAAAACAGGATAGAGGGTGGAGACTTCAAGTGAGCCTTAACTCACTTGCTAGATAATCATACCTTCAAATCATCCTCAGGTCCGTCACCAAGTCGCATACCTCGGCCTGGTCGAGAACGTGCGCGTGCGTCGCGCCGGCTTCGCGTCCCGCCAGCGCTACGACCGCTTCCTGAAGCGCTACAAGATGCTGTCGCAGTACACGTGGCCCAACTTCCGCGGCAGCGCCGACAAGGACGCCGTCATGGTGCTGCTGCGCGACCTGCACGTCAGCGACGTGCAGTTCGGACACACCAAGCTGTTCATTAGGTATGTACGGGACACACCAAGCTGTTCATTACTTGTGTACAGGGCACAGTGACACTACAGACACTCAAATATCCCATGGAAATCAAGGCATTTATCCAGGAAAAAGTCTTATGTCATTCTGCGTTCAATAAACTATGTCTATACAAAAAATCACTTCGATCCATTGCTCCGCTGCTGTGTGAAAGAATAACAAAACCACCTTCGAATTTATAATATTACTAGAATGGTACTTGGTTATTTCTCGCTACTACTGTACAAATCACGGATAACTGCCATACTAATTATAATATAACTTACGAGGTAGACACTGACGTTTCACGTGATCATAGTTTACATGGGTAGACACTCACGTGAGTGCCTGGCCCATGTAGACCACAGTCACGTGATATGACATAGACCCTAGAACCTGGTCATATGATCATAAGACTTGTTAAAAATCATCAAGATAAACTTTACATGTCCAAAAAACGACACGAAATACCTTACCAAGTTGAAATAGAAACAACTTACTAATATGTTTTCATTGATTACCCCAGGAGTGCCAAGACCCTGCACGGCTTAGAAGCGGCCCGCGCTGAGCTGATACCTTCCATCGTGATCTTGCTACAGAAGCTGTGGAGAGGAACTCTCGCGCGCATGCGCTATAAGAAGCTGAAGGCCGCTATGACTATCTTTAATGCTTGGAAGTAAGTATCTTATAGAAGGTTGAAATATCTAGCTTTCAGCTCACGATTTCTTAATTCAATCAAAAAATCACGATGTATAATTAATATGGTTGGTTATTAAATTTTTTTTTTAAACTTCAGAGAGTTATCTGAAACTTAAATCACATTTTTAGGTTTTTGTGAAAATACCTAATTTAGACAGGCATCAAATACAATATTCCTGAGAAAATTACTCGTATTGTATATGAAATATCGCTCTATAGTGCGATAAAATATTGATAATGAATTGCAATAATGACACTGAATTAGGTGTTGTAATAGTTTAGGTTTATTTTGTAAACATCGTCCTTATATCGTAGCTGTAAGGGCGGTTTTCATCGACCAACTGTTACCACTGAAATTCGCATTACCGTACGAGTACATATCACTACAATAACCCGACATTCTCTTCCCAGACGTTACCGTCTCCGTCGCTACATCGGCGAACTCCAAATGGAACTGCAGCGCAACCGCAATGTCATCCGCACGTGGCCGCCCCCCCCGCGCCGCGTGCACGTGCCGCTCCTACAAGCCGCCTACCGCCGCTGGCGCGCGTACCTCACGCTCAAGCCCATCCCCCGCGAGCAGTGGCCTCAGCTCAAGATGAAGATCTGTGCCGCCAGCGCGCTGAGGGGGAGGCGGTCGGAGTGGGGGACAGAACCGTCAGTGGTTGGGAGACTATTTGGCCGATAACAAGTATAATCCCAAAGCTGGTTAGTATTAGACATAATATTTTATATTTACAAATAGACCAGATGGCTAATTCCCGCAATTAAAAGCGTTCAAAATGTAGTCGCAACCTCTTCTCAGCGATAATCAATGTCAAAAACTGATCAAAAATCTCAGACTGAGATCAGATTGTGAACATTCTTAAAATTACGAGAATTGCGGTGTCTGCTCTTCATCTCGACCTGGTCTACGATAAACCAAGCGTATCCAGTAGTAAGAAGACCTCTCTTGCACAAATGGAACAGAACGTTTTGCATGGTACGCATTTTCTACCGGATTCGTTGACGAGATTTATCCAGAAGAGGAAAAACAGCCATTATTAAGGTAATAGTAGTAAATAAATAGAGGGGCCATTGGCTAACTAATAACAGCCGCACGGGTCGATCGATCAGGTTAAGCTGCGCTTGCCGCGGTTGGTCCGTGGATGCGTGACCATCTTTACATATCGAGACCCCGCCGTGCTTCAGAAAGCACGTTAAGCCGTTGGTCCCGGCTGTCATTCGTGGATCTT
Organism: Eremobia ochroleuca; assembly: GCA_949629135.1. Classification (NCBI taxonomy): domain Eukaryota; kingdom Metazoa; phylum Arthropoda; class Insecta; order Lepidoptera; family Noctuidae; genus Eremobia; species Eremobia ochroleuca. The sequence continues at coordinate 19,324,394 of OX451399.1, forward strand.
TGACAGTCGTTACGGGTTATCAGAAGCCAGAAAGTCTGACAACCAGTCTTACCAAAGGGTATCGTATTACCCAGTGACTGGGTTGTGGAGGTCAGATAGGTGGTCGCTCCATGTAAAATACTGGTATTCAGCTGCATCCGGTTAGACTGGAAGCTGATCCCAACATAGTTGGGAAAAGACTAGGCAGATGATGAGTAGTAAATAAGTAATATAAAAAGTAGATTATCTTTGTGAACGACTTTTTAGAGAAAGTTCCCGTGTCATAACTGGATTGACCAATGACAGACAATTGTTATCAATAAAACTCTTGTTGTTATGCGTAATTTATGGCTAGGTCTGAATAAGGATTCAGACCTAGCCATAAATTACGCATAAGCATAAGAGTAACGCCTCTTATAAAATCAAAACTGTTCAGACAATTTTAATATACGACATCAATAACTTCTTCATTTCCCTCAGCGGTCTACCAGTCCCAGGTCGCCTCGCTACAGAAGACGCAACAGATCGCCGACCACTATTCTCGTAGCCGCATCCACAAGTTTAAAACCGCTATAACAAGTTAGCTGAGCGCTGCCTGCTCATCACCGAGTCGGCGATATAC